>PVLC010042097.1:0-13092 GCA_004027655.1 Graphiurus murinus
CGGTACTGGGAATTGAACTCAGGGGCATTCTACCTCCGAGCTACACCCCCAGTCCTATTTTTATTCTTTTTTTTT
The DNA here is from genome assembly GCA_004027655.1 of Graphiurus murinus. Taxonomy (NCBI): domain Eukaryota; kingdom Metazoa; phylum Chordata; class Mammalia; order Rodentia; family Gliridae; genus Graphiurus; species Graphiurus murinus. The sequence continues at coordinate 76 of PVLC010042097.1, forward strand.
TTGGCGGTACTGGGGATTGAACTCAGGGGCGTTCTGCCTCCGAGCTACACCCCCAGCCCTACTTTTTATTCTTTATTTTGAAACCGAGTCTCACTAAGTTTCGAGGTTCCTCACTAGGTAGCTGAGGCTGGCCGCGAACCCGGATCCTCCGGTGTCAGCCTCACGAATGCTGGGATTACAAGCGTGGGCCACCTCGTCCGGCTGAACATATGCTTCTTTACTCTTTGTGACTGGCTAATCTCACTTAACATAATGTTTTCCAGTTGCATCCATTTCCCTGCAAATAACATGATTTGGTTCTTCTTTATGGCTGAGTAAAATTCCATTGTGTACATATCCCATAGTTTTGTAATCCATTCATCTTTCGATGGACATCTTGGCTGCTTCCATAGTTTGGCTATTGTGAATTGTGCAGCTATAAACATAGATACACATGCGTCGGTCTGATAGTTTGGTTTCCATTCTTTTGGGTAGATACCCAGAGGTATTGCTGGATCATATTTTCAATCCACGACTGAATCTGAGGATGCAGAACCCAGGGGTGTGAAAGCCAACTGTATATGCTGAGAAACAACTCATAGCAAGTTACTGGTTCCTGGTAGAGACACAACCACTGACCAGCAAGTGGTAGTTTACCATGCGTCCATAACTGGCTGCTCTGAACTGGGTTCTGTCGGAACCAACTGGTCATAAAGCCTCACATGCCCAGCAGTGGTAGCAAAATGGAAATAGTTCATCACAGCTGAGTGCTAGTTGGGCCAGAGAGTCCAAATCAGCTGCATGAGCAAGGAGCCGGGTGCCCCTGTCACCTGCCATGACACACCAGAGCTCCTACCGGCACACGCATGGCCTTACCGAGGGCCTCATGAAAATTAAATTTCACCAACGGAAATCTCTATTCTTTTTTTTTTTTTTTTTCACAGTACTGGGGATTGAACTCAAGGGCGTTCTACCTTTGAGCTATACCCCCAGCCCTATTTTTTATTCTTTATTTTGAAGCCAAGTCTCACTAAGTTGTGGAGTGCCTCACTAGGTAGCTGAGGCTGGCCGTGAACCCGGATCCTCCGGTCTCAGCCTCCCGAATGCTGGGATTACAAGCATGCACCACCACGCCCGGCTACATTATCCATTTTTCAAAACGTTTTCACCGTATTCACCGGGTTCGGTGGTGCACACCTCTAATCCCAGTATTTGGGAGGTTGAGACAGGAGGATCGCAGGCTCAAGGACAGCCTCAGCAGACTGTCAGCAACCTAGCAAGACCCTGTTTCAAAATAAAAAAGTAAAAAGGGCTGAAGGTAGAATGTTCCTGGTTTAATTCCCAGTACAACACACACACACACACACACACACACACACACACACACACACACACACATGAAAAGAAAAGAAAAAGCACATTCACTAAGATTTTAGAAATCAAACTGGCAGTGGTGGGGCACATCTGTAATCTGAGCAGCTCAAGATGTTGAGGCAGGAGGATTACAGATTTGAGGCCAGCCTAGACAATTTAATTTGAGACACTGTCTCAAAATAAAACATAAAAGTGGGTAGCAGTGGTGCATGCCTGTAATCTCAGTACTTGGGAGACTGAAACAGGAGGATTATGGGTTTCAGGCCAGCCTCAGTAATTTAGCCGGACTCTCTTTAACTTGGTGAGATCCTGTTTCAAAAAAAAAAAAAAAAATTGGAGCCAGGGAGGTGGTCTAAGGGAAGGGGAGGTGATAGAGTGAGATTCATTGAAGGAAGTACTACCATTGGTTATATCTACATATGTGAAAATACCAATGTCAATCTCAGTACTCTGCATGGGAAAGGGGGAGATAGGGAGGTAGGAAGGGTGGGGGGGGGCTACCAAGTGCTGTGTGCATGTATGTCACTGTCAACATGATTTACATTATGATGTGAGACTACAATGCACCAATAAAAGCATATTAAAAAACAAAAAGGGAGCCGGGCGTGGTGGCGCATGCTTGTAATACCAGCATTCGGGAGACTGAGACCGGAGGATCCGGGTTCGAGGCCAGCCTCAGCTACATAGTGAGGCACTCTGCAACTTAGTGAGACTCGGTTTCAAAATAAAGAATAAAAAATAGGGCTGGGGATATAGCTCGGAGGTAGAATGCCCCTGAGTTCAATCCCCAGTACGGCAAAAAAAAAAAAAAAAAAAAAGAGGCCGGGCATGGTGACACACACGGATAATCCTAGTACTAGGAGGCTGAAACAAGAGTTCATGACCAGCCTCTGCAACTTAATGAGATCCTGTTTCAAAGTAGAGGATAAAAAATAGGACTGACTCCATCCCCGCAGCCCAGCCACAGCCCTAGCCCTAAGCAAACCGTTCAAGGTAGCCAAGGGCAGGCACCTAAACCTCAAGGCTCCAGATAATTGCCCCTGGAAATGGGGTATTGTTTTTCTTTTTCATTTCTTTCTTTCCCCCTCCCCACCCTTTGGTGGGGGGTGAGGGGGAAATGGAATCCACGGCCTTGAGGCATAGAAGCAAAGCTCTAGCACTGAGCTTGGGCCAGGGGTATGAGTGTGTTTTAGTTGCTGTTTGATTTCTTCAGGGTGCATCAACACTGTTCTGCATGAAAGAGCTAAGGCTCTGGCTGGCCCCTGCAAAGGTGAACATACTGTATGATTCCATTTGCACAAAGTTAGAGAGCAGATAGAAGCCCCTCTGTGTGGACTGAAGAAACCAAATAGTTGGTGGGGGTGGGGGAGGGGCAGGGGTTATCTGTGCAGGGGCTTGAAGGGCTTTCTAGTTGCTAGCTCTGCATTTTCCTAGGGATTGCTGCTCTCCTAGTTTTATGCAACTGTCAAAATCTCATGATGTGGTTAAGATGTGTGCATTTTAATATAGGTAAAATTTACCTTTAAAACCCCCCATAAACAAAGCTGGGCATGGTGGCGCATGCTTGTAATCCCAGCATTTGGGAGGTTGAGACCACAGGATCCAGGCTCACAGCCAGCCTCAGCTACTTAGTGAGGCACTCCGCAACTTAGTGAGACCCTGTTTCAAAATAAAGAAAAAAAAATAGGGCTGGGGGTGTAGCTCGGAGGTAGAATGCCCCTGGGTTCAATCCCCAGTACCGCAAAAAAAAAAAAAAAAAAAAAAAAAAATAGGGCTGGGGGTATAGCTCGGAGATAGAATGCCCCTGAGTTCAATCCCCAGTACCGAAAAAATTAATTAATTAATTAATTAATTAATTAATTAAAGGGCTAGGCTTGCAGCTCAGTAGTAAAAACCGCTTTTGGGTTCAATCCCTACTACCAAATGGGGAAAAAAATGCATTGCTTGATATCTATTGATCCAGCAGTTTCAAAACTGGATATTTCTTTCTCTTTCTTTCTTTCTTTCTTTCTTTCTTTCTTTCTTTCTTTCTTTCTTTCTGTGTGTGGTGCTGGGGATTGAATCCAGGGTCATTCTGCCTCCGAGTTACACCCCCAGTCCTTTTTTAAAATTTTTATTCTTTATTTTTAAAACAGGTTCTCACTAAGTTGCGGAGAGCCTCACTAAGTGGCTGAGGCTGGCCGCCAACCCGGATCCTCGCCTCCCAAGTGTACGCCACACACTTGGGTGTAGCTGGGTATTTCTTGTACAAGGCACTGTAGCACAAATATGTATTTGTATAACTGTTCCTAGAAGTTGTTTCAAGCACTGTAAAGCTGACAATTCACATTTTAGCAGAAGGCTGAGTTTAAAAAGGGCACGCCCATGAAATGAGATTCCCTATCATGCAGCCATTGTAAGGAATAGTTCATCCTAACATACTGAAATGGAATGATAACTAGTAGATATTAACTTTTCTTAGTTAACTTTCTTGAAAAATAAAGTATAATTCAGCCAGGCGTGGTGGCGCACGCTTGTAATCCCAGCATTTGGGAGGCTGAGGCTGGAGGATCCGGGTTTGTGGCCAGCTTCAGCTACCTAGTAAAGCACTCCGCAACTTAGTGAGCCTCAGCTACCTAGTAAGGCACTCCGCGCAATTTAGTGAGACCCTGTTTCAAAATAAAGAATTAAAAAAATAGGGCTGGGGGTAGAATGCCCCCGAGTTCAATCCCCAGTACCCCCCCAAAAAAAGAGTATAATTCTATATTGTTTAAAACTATTCTACATATAGAAATACAAACTAAAGCTACAGTATTAAAAAAAAGAGCCAGACTTTGTGGTGGACGCTTGTAATCCCAGTACTTGGGAGGCTGAGACCAGAGGAAAGCAGGTTCGCAGCCAGCCTCAGCTATTTTAGTGAGGCCCTCTGCAACTCAGCGAGACCCTGTTTGAAAATAAAAAAATAAAATAGGACTTGGGAGTGTGGCTCAGAGGTAGCATGCCCCTGGGTTCAATCCCCAGTAACACACACACACACACACACACACACACACGGAGGAGGAGGAGGAGGAGGAGGAGGAGGAGGAGAGGAAAAACAAACATAATTGAATTAGGAGTGGGGATGGAGAGGGAAGAAGGAGGAATTTCCATTTTTATTTTATCCATTTCTTTAAACAAGCAACTCTTCTAATTTAAAGAAAAAATTTAAATATACTTAACTCTGCATTATTTGAAGAATAAGACTCTAAGGTAAGGTCCATGTTGCTTCTGCTAAAATAAATCTACACCCTTTGAATACGCTAAGAAACGACCTCGAGACGCGAGGCGCCTCAAGCCCTGCGCCCCACCCTCGAGTCCCCGCCGCAGTATTTTCTACTCTCGAGGCTGGGAGAGAGGGGGCAGTAACGGGAGTGGCCTTTTTCTCCCGGGGCTGCGGCGGGCACGCTCCCGGGAGAAAAGGGCAAAAGTGATTCTGCTTTTCCAAGTGACCGTTCCCCAGAGCGGCTTGGCTCTCAGAAGTTTCAACCGCTACTCCTCGCTTCTTCAATCTATTGCCGAGATCTTAATCTCAAAGCCGGGAGGAGGAAACCTTGGGTTCCTTGGTACTCCCATCTCGATGGGGAAAACAGCGCGTCGCCTCCGGCCTGGGGTCCTTCTAGCGACTAAGAAACCAGCGTGGACAGCGTCCGGAGCGCGCGGGTGAGGGTCCCCGCCTTCCTCATCCTCCTGCATCGCGCCGCGGGGTGCGAAGGCTGCAGGGTCGGTTCCTGGGACCCGGGAGGAGGACTGGGCAAAGACCCCGTGGGCGTCGAGAACTCGGTCCTCCTCTGCTCCACCCACGTTGGTCCCCACCGCCCCGGGCCGGCCTGGGGTTTGCGCCTCTCCACGTGGCCGCCTCCCGCCCCGAGGGCGTGGTGATGAACAGGGTCAAGGTCACCGGGCTTCACACAGTCCCTCCACCTGGGCGCTCCCATCTGTGAATGTGAGTGGAATTAAACCCCGTTCTCTCCTTCAGTGACTGGCAAGGGGAACAAAAATGCGGTCGACGAGGCCAGTCCGGGTCTGGACCTCGGTGTTCAGAGGCCGTGCGTCCTAGGTCCCTAGTCCTCCCCAGGAGAGGGGCCCGCAGAGGGTGCGCGCGGTGGTGGGGGGGAAGGGCAGGGGGCCCTTGGTGGTTCAAAGCCCCTTAAGGAGTAAGAGCTGGAGATAAAACAAAGCGACCGCCGAAACCTCGGAAGCGCCCGAGGCGCAGAGGCCCGGAGCTCCGGTGTCGCGACCTGGGACCCGCGAGGCGCCGCTTCCCAGAGCTTGGGCGGCGCCGGGCCCTCTCCAGGTGTCGTGCACACGTGCCCACCTGGCCCCAGGGCAGGTGTGGCGCCGCCTCCGAGCAGGTTCGGCTATTTGGGACAGGACCCGGGACCGAGTCTGGTCCTTCCCGACGCCAGCCGAGGGTGTGCGCACAGGCTGACCGCGGCCATCGGCGGCACCTGCCCAGCTCGGGTCCCGACGCCGCCAGCCCGGAGCTGCCCGCAGTAGGACCCGCCGGAGAAGCGCCGCTAGCGCTCTCTGGGGATCCCCGGAGGGCTCGGGCGACTGCGGAGGTAGGTGGGCACCCTTGGGGACCCCGGGCCAAGTGGAGCGCCGGCCAACGACTGCGGTGGGCGGGGAGAAGGTGGACCCGAGGCGGGCGCCGGCTCCATCCCTCCGTGCCCACGCCCCGCGGGCGCCCCCACCCTCCCTCTTAAACCCTGTGCGGCCCCAGAGATTCTCGGGGAGGACCGTCCCCAGCGCGCTCCGCCCTACGGGGTCCAGGGTTGGGTGTCCCGAGGTAGGTGTCGGGAAGCGCGCGGCGCCGCTCCTTTGGGTTGGTCGTTTTGCGCCTTGCATTCCTCGCGTCCCCTGTCCAGGGGGTGGGAGGAGGCCGGGGCAGGGCGCGTTGGAGGCTCGGGAGGAGGAGGCCGGGGCAGGGCGCGTCGGAGGCTCCGGAGGAGGCCGGGGAGGCCGGGGCAGGGCGCGTCGGAGGCTCCGGAGGAGGCCGGGGAGGCCGGGGCAGGGCGCGTCGGAGGCTCGGGAGGAGGAGGAGGCCGGCGGATGCGCGCGCCTCGCTGACCTCTTTTCCTGACCCCGTGTTCTTTAATTTCTGAGTCACGACCCTGGTTAGCTTCCTTATCGGGGTCATTGATCTCGCCCTCGAGACCCGCGGGCCGTGGAGGGGCTTTGTTCCCCAGCCTTCGCGAACTTCCTGGGTGTCCACCAAACCGCCCGCTTTCGGGACGCGGATCCCCGAAAGTCGCCCTGAGCCCCCTCAACTCCAGGTTGGCCTGACTTGGAGTTTCCGAGAGGCGTGGGGGAGGCGAGGGTGGCGTGTCGCCCGCGAGGTGGTGGGGACCTCCAGGGCCTGCCGGGGTCGGTGCCACCGCTTGTGCGGACCCCCCAACCCTGGGCTCTCCTCCCGCGGGACACCGGGGCGCCGCGAGCCTCTCCCGGCCTTGCGCGGGGCTCCGGGGCGGGAGTGCGGGCGCCGTCGCCACGCCGGTAGCAGCTTCGTTGGCCGGGGAGTGGGGAGAAAAGGGAATTTCAGCAAGTTTTGCCGGAGCGGGGTCGGCCGGAGGTGGGGGTGGGTGTTGGGAAGCCGCCGCGCTCGGTCCCTGCGCGTTTGCAGAGCGAAGGCGGAGGCGACGCAGCCAGGATCATGGAGTGGGGTGGGATCCCGGCGGATATTTCGTTTGGGGCTTTTCGCGTTGGTTCCTGTTGCTCTTTGCTTTGTTTTTTATTGTGGTAGGGCCGGCGGGATCGAACTGGAAGCTCATTCGATTGACTTCGACGTGGGGTGGCGCTGGGCCCGAGCTCAGCGGCCCGCGATGGCTCTGTGGCCGCCCGGCGACGCGCAGCCCCAGGACCACGCGCGCCCCCGGCACCTGGCCGCCTACCTGGCGTCTTTCTCGGGTTACGGCCACGACGCGGGCGCCCTCGCCCCGGAGGGCGACTTCCAGCCCTTCCTGCAGCCGGAGGTCGCCGTGTCCTCGTCCCGGGCGGGGACCCCGTGCCCCCTCTGGACGGCGCCTCCCGGGCCGAGCCCCGGCCTGGCTCTGCCCCGAGAGCCGCTCTGTGATGCGCCCTGGCACCTGGTGTCGCCGTGGTACCCAGCTCCGCGCCTCCCCGGGGAGACGCCGCACTTTCTGAACAGTCACCACTGCGCTGGCGCGCGCGGCCAAGACTTGGTCCCCGTGGGTGGCCACAGAGACAGTGGACCTGACACGTCAATTCCGCGGCTCCCCGCGAATGCTTCCCTGTCCCCCGAGGGACTGAGGACCTTCCAGCTTGCATCCCGCTCCCCCAGCAAGAGGTACGAGGACGGCCTCACACCCCTGAGCCAAGAGGGGAAGTCGCCTCTGCCTCCGCGGCCGCCTGCCCAGCCTTCTCCTCGTTTCCACTTCACCGAGGAAGACCTGCGCTTCGTTCTGTACGGGGTCGCGCCCAGCCCCGAGCACCCTGCCAGCCTGCACCACGCGATTTCCGGCCTCCTGGTACCCGCCGACAGTTCCGGTAAAGGGAGTCCCTAGGAGCTGGGCGGGCTGGGCCCCGCGGGAGCCCGTGTGGGGAAGAGGCTTTGCAAAGTGGGTGGGAGTGGTGGGCGCTCCAGGCTCCCTTCCGAGGCCCTACTAGCCTAAGGGCAGGTGTCTTAAGGTTGGTTTTAGCGAGAGCTGGGGACTAGGAAATAAATGGCGCTTGCAGTGGACTTGGGAGTGTGCAATTCCAGCTCAGCCCGATTCTCAGGTTTTGCAAATTGGAGTTAATTGCATACATAAAGAATTGTTCTGAGCCGGGCGTGGTGGCGCATGCTAGTAATCCCAGTACTTGGGAGACTGAGACAGGGGGATTGCATGTTTGCGGCCAGCCTCAGCTACCTAGTGAGGCACTCCGCGACTTAGTGAGACTCGGGTTACAAAATAAAGAATAAAAAATAGGGCTGGGGGTGTAGCTCGGAGGTCGAATGCCCCTGAGTTCAATCCCCAGTACCGCAAAATAAATAAATAAATAAATAAATAAATAAATAAGAATTGTTCTGAATCTCAAATAAGAGATCATGTATATGGAAGTAGCAAGACAAATTTTAAAAAGATAGGTAAACATCAAACTCGGAATGGTGGCTACCTGTAGGGAGTGAGGAGGGAAAAACACTTCATAAAAGCATTTAATGATATATTTCTAACCTAACGTTTTTGATAAAAGCATATTTAAAAAATAAAATGTTTGAACCTGCCCTTTTCTAGGATCCAATCATCTTCCTCAGACTTTGGATAAAGACTCCCTCCAGCTTCCAGAAGGTGGGCTGTCCTCCTTACTCGGATTTCTTGCGGGGAACTCACGGGAAGCTGCTTTGCTCATGCTCTTTTCCTGCCTTGGGTTTCTCCCAGGTCTCTGCCTCAAGCAGATGAAGTTTGGTGAGGTGCCACACTTAGGTGTGTTCTGCTGTAGCTTCATTGCCAAAGGAATCAGGTTCGGGCCTTTTCAAGGTAAAGTGGTGAACGCCAGTGAAGTTAGGACCCACAGAGACAACTCTCTGATGTGGGAGGTAAATATCTTCTTTTTGTTCGTTTGTTCGTTTGTTTTTGTGGTATTGGGGATTGAACTCAGGGGCATTCTACCTCCGAGCTATACCCCCAGCCCTATTTTTTATTCTTTATTTTGAAACCGGGTCTCACTAAGTTGCGGAGTGCCTCACTAGGTAGCTGAGGCTGGCCAAGAACTCAGATCCTCCGGTCTCAGCTTCCCGAATGCTGGGATTACAAGCGTGCGCCACCACACTCGGCTGGTAAATATCTTCTGATGGGTCTGCTGACAGAGGGGAGGTGTGCTGGAGGGGACAAATGTTAGTGCTCAGGGAGGGGGGCCTGGGGCAGTTACGGGCTATTTGTGATGCCCATAAAAGGAAGAGACCCCAGGTGTCCTCTCTATCAGTATAGCATTGCTACAGGAATTCTATTTTGTTGGTGCCCCAAATAGTTGAGTGCTGAAATTTTGCTGAATGGAATAAAAATGAATTTTACACCTTGATTTAGCTGAGGACTTTTTTTTTTTTTAACAAATGAATACTCTTTACACCAGAAACAATGATGGAGAGTACAGTTTTTTTACTATGCAGAATTACCAGATCCCTTAAATGTTCAAAACACCTTGTCCCTGTATCTCTACTTCTGGGAATATAGTAAATAATCTGAAACTTGGGATATATGAGAGATTATTATTATTGTTTGTTTGTTTGTTTGTTTGTTTGTTTGAAGCAGACAGGCTATGGAGCGTGGCTCAGTGGTAGAGTGCTTCCCTCACGTGGGTGAGGCCCTGGGTTTGATCCCCAGCACCACTAAATCAAACAGGCTTTTGCTGGGTTGCTGACAGTCTCACTGTGTTGCTGAGGCTGTCCTTGAACCTGAGATCCTGTGTTAGCCTCCCAAGTCCTGGGATTACAGATGTGGCCACTATGTTCAGATATGTGGAAAGCATTAATTACTTTTAATATTTATTTATTATTTTATATTATTATTGGTGCATTGTAATCATACATCTTTGTTAGGTACAAGCTGATAAAGGCATAAATGCACACACTTCTCATTTAAGCCTTCCCCAATTCCCACCCCACTCCCTCTCTCCTCCATCCTTCTCAAAGTCAGTTTAGTGATTGACTTTGATATGTTTGTGAAAGTACATCGCGTGCATTAGGGTGTCCCCCCCCATCACCTTCAGTTAAGTCACCTTCTTTGCTCATCTAAGGTTTCTTCTTTGTCTAGAGTCTGTCTTATGTCCCACTTTCTCCCTAGCTTCCACATATTAGGGAGAGTATATGATTTTTTACTTTTTGTGACTGACTGGAAAACATTAATTATAAGGTTGCTTATAATAAAAGGTTAGAAAGCTGGACTTGTTATGCACCTGTAATCTAAACTACTCAGGAGGGGACACTGAGACAGGAGGATCACAATTCCAGGCCAGCCTGGGCAATTTGGTGAAACCCTGTCTTTTTTTTTTTTTTTTCAGTACTGGGGATTGAACCCTGAGGAGCTACACCCCCAGCCCTATTGTGTGTGTGTGTGTGTGTGTGTGTGTGTGTGTGTGTGTGTGTGTGTTACTGAGGATTGCTACTACCGCTAAAGCCTGTCTCGTAGAAAGAAAATGGGCCCCCAGGGTGGTGGGGCATGCTTGTAATCCCAGTACTTGGGAGGCTGAGACTGGAGGATCCAGGTTTGCAGCCAGCCTCAGCACTTAGTGAGGCCCTCTCCAACTCTGTGAGACCCTGTTTCAAAATAAAGAGTAAAAAATAGGACTGGGGGTGTAGCTTGGAGGTAGAATCCTCCTAGATTCAATCCCTAGCACCACACACACACAGAATATGAAGTTGGGCGTAGTGGCGCACACTTGTAATCCCAGTACTTGGGAGGCTGAGACAGGAGGATCTGAGTTCTCAGCCAGCCTCAGCTATTTAGTGAGGCTCTCTGCAACTTAGTGAGACCCTGTTTCAAAAAAAAAAAAAAAAAAAAAAAAAAAAAACCGGTGTAGCTTGGTGGTAGAATGCCCCTGGGTTCAATCCCCAGTTCCAAAAACAAAAACAAAAAAGATTTCGTGTGTGTGTGGCGTGCGCATGTGGGTGCTCGTATGTGTGCATGCACGTGCAGTAATGGGATCAAACCTAGGTCCTATACGTGCTCAGCAAGTGCTCTACTACTGAGCTGCACCACAAGCAAACAGAGAAAAGCACAGATGCAAATGTGTGTCTTGTTTCATTTAGATCTTCGAAGACGGTCACTTGAGCCACTTTGTAGATGGCAAAGGCACAGGGAATTGGATGTCCTATGTCAACTGTGCCCGCTTCCCCAAGGAACAGAACCTGGTTGCTGTCCAGTGTCAAGGACAGATATTTTATGAGAGCTGCAAGGAGATCCAGCGGAACCAGGAGCTCCTGGTGTGGTACGGAGACTGCTATGAGAAGTTTCTGGACCTTCCCGTGAGCCTTCAGGTCACCGAGCAGGGCAAGCAGCTGTCTGGGCCGTCTGAAGGTCAGTGGCCACCTTTGCCCTGCTGTGGACGGTCTCCTCGTGGAGGAACTGGGCTCTTCCTAAAGCCTCCCTCCTGGTCTGATGCTGGAGGGCATCTCTAACCAGGGCACACTGCCCTGAGGGGACCATCTCTGTCTCCCCAAAGCTGCTGAGGCTGCCTCTGTCTTCCTCTACTCCTTGCTCCCTTCATGAGAATAACAGTGAAATTAATGGATGTCACCTGGGCTCAGGTGGGTCAGTCCATTTCTGATTCATCTCTGCTCAGATAACAGAGCTGACAAAGTGGTTAGACTGGCCGGGCGTGGTGGCACATGCTTGTAATCCCAGGATTTGGGAGGCTGAGACTGGAGGATCCAGGTTCGAGGCCAGCCTCAGCTGCTTAGTGAGGCACTCCGCAACTTAGTGAGACCCTGTTTTAAAATAAAGAATAAAAAATAGGGCTGGGGGTGTAGCTCGGAGGTAGAATGCCCCTGAGTTCAATCCCCAGTACAGGAAGGAAAAAAAAAATGGTTAGACTGGGTGTTTTTGTTTGTTTGTTTGTTTTTTACCATCTTATGGGTTTTTTTAGGGTCAGCCTTCCAAATGCTGGAATTATAAGCGTGCACCACCATGCCTGGTTTAGACTGTTTTGTTTTTTTTAATGGTAGCTAGCTAGCAGTACCTTAGTGGAGGTGGAAATCAATTTAGTGACTGAGACCAGCATTGAAGAAAAAAAAATTAGAATAGAAAATTCTGATTAAAAAAAAATCACTTATATAGTAAGCCAGGTATGGTGGCACAAACCTATAATCTTAGTACTTGGGAGACCTCATTAATTTAGGAAGACCCTGTTTCAACATAAAAAAAAAGATGGTGATATAACTCAATCCCCAGTACCAAAAAAAAAAGTCCATAACCTTTAATGTCTCAGTAATATTCTCCTGAAAGAGTATTGACAAAAAATAGTCCAAAAGGAAAAAGCTTTGTCTACAGGATTTTTTGCTAAAACACTGTCCATATTCATGGAAAAATGCAAACAAGATAATGCTGAATAGTAGCTTTATAAAGTAAATAAAATATATGTATGTATGTACATATACATAGGTGTGTGTGTGTTACTAAGGATTGAACCCCAGCTACCTCCGAGCTACACCCTCAACCCTTTTTTATTTTGAAACAGGGTCTTGCTAAGTGTTACCATATGCTGACCACGAAGCTGGGATCCTCCTGTCTCAGCCTCCCAAGTACTGAGATTACAGTGTGCACCTGTACAGTGCCTGGCTAGAGAATGTTGTTGACGAGAAGAGCGTGCAGTTATCTGAGCTCACAGTTATGCCAAGCGGCAGGGTGAGGGCCCAGCATGCAGTGGCCTGTGCTCCCGCGCTGAACCAGATGCCACCGGGTGTTGACAGCACTGTTAAGTGACCTGTGATTTGATTTGCGTGGAGGGAACTTGTAGACCATATACTTTGTTGGGAAGACTTAGAGATGATTCATTTGTTTTCTGTCAATATGTTAGGCAAGTGCCCAGCCATGGATCTATACCTCAGCCCAATAGGAATGTTTTCAGATAAGATAAAAAAGAAAAATAAAAAGTCCTCTTTTCTCGCTAAAGAATTTTTTTTTTTTTTTTTTTTTTTTTTTTTTTTTTTTT
>PVLC010042098.1:0-13106 GCA_004027655.1 Graphiurus murinus
GGGGGGGGCTATTGAGCTGGGCAGAGAGAGGCAGATAGGAAATAGATGTGTAAGACAGAATGTGGCAGGAAGACCCTGTGTCTGGAAAGAGAGAGGGGACTCAGATGCCGCCAGTGAAGAATGCTCCACAGAGGGGGGGCCTCCCAGCTTGGCATGACTCGGGTCTGCAGGAAGCCGAGGGGACAGGGCTGTTCAGGGTGTGCAGGGTACTGACACTGCTGTGTGTCTCTGGACTGGTTGCTTCCCTCTCTGGGCCTGGTATCGCCTCGTCTTTAAAATTAGAAGGTGGAAACTGAATGACCCCCCCCCCCCCAGATTCCTGAGAACCCTATAAGGAAGCAAAGAGATTAAAAAAAAACCTATCAGACTACTTTTATAATATTTTAAAGAAATATTTATATCAGAGTTCAGTGTTGTGTAGAATAGTGTATGGTATGTATCAGAGGCATACACAACACAGCAGGGTCAAGCATTCTGGGTGGGGCCTGGAGAGTTAGGTTTAAATGACCTCCTCTTCCAAGAGCTGACATTTGAGTTCAGCCTCCGCCCAGCTCCGGGCCTCTGGCTGACTGGGGCCGGGGCGGGGGCGGGGTGTGACCTGGCTTCTGAGCAGCTGTGCACTTCCAGATGGACCCCGGGACCTGGATTCCTCCCACCAGGCGCTAATGGAAGCCAGTCTCCAGGGGGCAGAGCCCTGGCTAGGGTTAGAACGATTACACATCCCAGTGCCTTCAGGACGGCCTGGGCCCTGCCCGCTGCTCCTAGGGAGCTACTAATGGCGCCTCTCCTTCCTTTTCCTCCCTCCCTCCCTCCCTAACTTCCTTCCTTCCTGTCTTCTTCCTTCATTCCTTTCTTTTCTTTTCTTTTTTTTTTTTTTGTGGTACCAGGGATTGAATCCAGGGGCATTCTGCCTCTGAGATACACCCCCAGCCCTATTTTTTATTCTTGATTTTGAAACAGGGTCTCGCTAAATTGCGGAGGGCCTCACTGTCTCAGTCTCCCAAGTACTGGGATTACAGCGTGCGCCACCACACCCGGCCTTCTCCTTCCACCTTCAAAAGTGTTTGTGTTGGGACGTTCAAGCGGGTGGTGACTGACGTCCCTGGGAGGTGCTGAGAATTCAGGCTGGGACCAGGGAGGGCCCTCTCTCAGCAATCCCAGGAATTAAAAACATTTGGGTGTTTAATGAGCATGTTCGAGAGCCATTTGCTCTGCCCAGGGATTTCTAGACATCTCCCTTCTCATAGCTGGCGCCAAGCAGACACATAGGAACCAAGCAACCAGCACCAGTCTACTGAGCAGTCAGGGGGGCCAGGGAACCTGAGCCCCAGCCCAGCCCTGGAGGATGCAGGCTTAGCAAAGCCAGCTCCATTGGGAAAATACCCGCTCAGCCGGGCGTGGTGGCGCACGCTCGTAATCCCAGTGCTTGGGAGGCTGAGACGGGAGGATCCGGGTTCACGGCCAGCCTCAGCTACTTAGCGATGCCCTCCACAACTTAGTGAAACCCTGTTTCAAAATAAAGAATTAAAAAATAGGACTGGGGATGTAGCTCAGAGGTAGAATGCCCCTGGGTTCAATCCCCAGCACCACAAAACAAAACGGAAAGTACCCGCTCTGTGGAATGCCTGGCTAGAGTATCACGAATAAAGGGAAGTACTTTCTTTGTGCAGCAAACACTTTTGAGCACCATCTGTGTGCCAGGCACTGCATTGGGGGCATTGGGGACAGGGCACAGAGGACACACCAAGGGGCAGGACCAGCCCTTCTTTTCCTCCTAGGACTGCATACCAGCGTCCTGCTAGGATTCAGGGAGGAAAACGCTAACTCTTTGAGATTCACCAAGCTCCGATTTCACGTGCCGTTATCAACACACAGAGTTTATTCCCCTGTAAGATAAACTCCATCTGGGGAGTCTCCCCGATCGGGGGGTTCAGCAGTCATCACTGGGGATCTCTGGCATATTATTCATGGAGGCAGCAGATTTAAGGGCCAGATGGTTTACTAGGTCAATAACCCCATCTTGGGTTGTACCAGGCGGTGGCTGGCTGGCGGGCGTTCCACGCACTGGGTGCTTGGTGCACACAGCTGCCTCGGTCTGCTCCGGGCCTGAGCCCTGTGAGGTTGCATTGTTTGGGGGTGATGCTGGCTTCGTTCATGAGTGTCTGACAGCGGCCCAGCCCCAAAGCCACATCACTGATGCCTGACTTAAATCCATGAAGAATGGATGCAGGGAACCAAGATGAGCCAGTGGCCGGGCGTTAGCAAGTGGAATAACCACCGAGCGCTGTTATGATCCACACGGCTGGGTCCTACTTCCGGAGTTATTGGTCCCCAGCCCTGGCCGGGGGCCCGGGAATCTGCGGGGCTTGCAGACCTGGCTAATGGGCGTGTTGCCGGCTTGCTGGCCACGCTTGGGGCAGAGTCAGGAAGGAGACATTGCGTTCTTGCAACTGTCCAGTATTGACTGCCGCTGGGCAGCCCTCAGGGCAGCCTTGGGGACACAGCGATCTGTCTTTTGGTGGGTGGAGGATACCGCTGGGCGCTCAGGGAGGCGGGCTGGGTTCTCACGCTCAGCTGCTCTCCTGCAGGTGGAGGCTGAGGCTGTGAACCGTTCCATCACCATTGGCAACCAGACCAACTGCCCCCTGTACATCACCAAGGTGATGAGCAAGAGCGCCGCCGAAGTCATCGCCCAGGCCCGGAAGAAGGGTGAGCACGGCGGGCTGGGCCCCCTGGTTGGGGCAGGTTTGGAGGGAGGAGGGCTCCTTTTCCGCCCCTCATGCCAAGTGGGTCACTTTTATCACGTTCCAGCATTAACCTAATTACAGCCCAGCAAGGCAGGAGCTCCGGTTTCCTCCCTTTGTTCCACCACCTCGACCTTGTTCCTATCTATTTAAAGCCCAGGTTGGTGGGCAGGCACCCCTCCTTACCCCCATCGCCCCCCCCCCTTAGAAAAGTTGGATTTAATTTGATGCAGTCTAAATAAACTAGGCACATACACGGGTTACGGCACTTTCCATTTGCCACAGAACCCTTCCCAGGGAATGTTCTTTTGCAAAACGCGTCTTCCCCTCCAAGGCGGTGGTGGTTTCGGGTGGGGTAAATTGAGAGTCTTATCTTGCTCCTGATATGATCGCATCCAGGCTTCCAGCGCTGGAGTTACTCCCTGTCCAAAAGCCGTGGCTGCACCTTGGGCCAGGCTGCTTCCCTCTGATTACTGCGGCTCCGTAGAGAGGGTTCTTGGAAACTAATTCACTAAGTGCAGCTTCCAGTGCGCCCTGGGGTGACGTGTATGGGTCTCGTACATTATGCATGCGGCCAGGCCCTCCTGGCACCTGCTGCTGCTGAGATGAGCTCAGCTTGGGGTGCTGGGGAGTTAGCACAGAAAAGACAGAAAGTCTGAGGGCGGAGAGTTGACTTTGAGAGCGGATCTGACGTGAACCTTGGACAAGGGACCCCTGCTTTCTTCCTTCTCCTCATGCTGTTTCTTCGTTCCTTTGCCTCTGCATCCCTCCATGCCTGAGTCTCCATCTCTCTCTTGACTCAGGCTTGCCGTTCTCATCTCTCTCTCTCTCATTCTCTTTCTCTCGGTGCCTCTCATTGTCCCAAGGGGCCACTTTGACTTCTGCGACTCTGTTTCTCTTTCTCAGTGGGTGGGAGCCACATGGAGCAAGGAGGACCATGGAATTTTTTTCCCCCACTGGTGGGTGATTCTGTAGAAGCCCCAGGACAGATTGCTCAATGAGCTCTGAGTCGGTGTGTCCCAGGGGATGGAGACTTCCAGCCCCTTTCTTTGAAGTGCTCCCTGCAGCGCTAAGGCTTTCTGTTAAATGCTCTGCCATATTCTTGGGCACCTGCCCTCTCCTGGCAGCTTGAGGGAATTGCCTTTGGAAGTAAGGAAGCTTTTGCTAAAATAACGTAATCTCACTCAGAATCGGCTTCCAGCTATTTTTCAAGAAGATCTGTGGATGGTGACCAGTTGGTGCCCTCTGTCACTAGGCACACATTTGCAAGATGGCTGGGTGTGCATGGGGGTCAAGTTTAGCACTGAACAGCCATCACGTACCATTGCTTCCATGTAGTCGGGACAGTTGACAGAACCCCAAAGGGGGAAAGTGGAGGGCAGATTATTATTATTGTTGTTGTTATTATTATTGTTGTTGTTGCTATTTGTTGGTAATAGGGATTAAACCCAGGGGCATCCTACCTCTGAGATACACTCCCATCCCTTTTCAATTTTTTTTTTTTTCGAAACAGAGTTTCGCTAGGTTGTTAAGAGTCTCCCTATGTAGCTGAGGCTGTTCTTGAACCTGTGATCCTCCTGTCTCAGCCTCCCAAGTACTGGGATTCCAGGTGTGCACCACCATGTCCAGCTTGAGGGCAGCTTCTTTTTGTGTGTTTCACTAATCGTTCTCTACCCAAATGATTAACCAGTTAGGCAGATGTTTTAAAGTTGCATTGAGGCCTTGCTGTCCAAAGTGGACCCCACATTCAACCACTCACCTGTCCAAACTAGAAGAGGGAGGGATCCAACTTCTCGGCTGGTCATAGTGAGGGCAGCTGTAATCACGGAACCCTTTGCCATCCTTGTAACTTTTGGCCCTGTATGTGTCTTGGGGGTAAGCACAGAACTATTTCTGTCTTTTTTCATTCCAGATCTAGGTGTGAGTCCAACTGTACTCACACCACGGTTCCCAGGGTGGCTTTTGCATTCCAACCTGTCACCCTTTTAGTCCTTGAAAGCCTTAGTTTAGACAGACCTGAGCTACTGAGAAGAAATTTTTAGTGCATTTGGATCTAACAGGCAAGAACAGGGAACCCAGCCAACTTCAACCCTGTAGGCTGGTAGGGCTCTTTCCGTCTTGTTGGAACTTCCTGATGGCTTCCGAGGCAACCCAGGCAGGAACTTTCGTATTTTGTTTTACTTTGCAGCTGAGTAGACTGAAGCTCAGAGCTAGTGAAGAGGGGAATTGGGACTTATTTGTCTAGCATCTAACTTCAAGCCACGAATCTCCACGTTAATGTTTGACTGACTTAACCTTCATGCTTTGAGATTGTTTGGGTACAGTTAATGCTTGTGGTCTGCGTGTGCTGGGACTTAGTCCCCTCAACAAACCTGAGGGAAGCTGGGGTCTGAGGCCCAGCAGAGCTTGGGTAATGTGGATGGATGCAAGGATTCTCAAGTGACCAAGAAGAGGAAGATTGAATTATGGGTTTATTCCCTGGCATCAGTATTCTGTCTTGGATTGGATCCGGCTCCACAATGCCCTGGCCCTGTGATGCTGGGCTGCTTTCCAGTCTTCTCCATGTCTCAGTTTCCCTTCTGCAAGAGGAGGACAATAATAGCCTCATCTCAGGGGTGATGATGGTGTTTGAATGAGATAACCTAGTGAAGATGTGTGCATCAGCTCTTACCAGTTATCCTTCTGATGCAAGAAGGGAAGGCTGGTTTAACTCTGAGCTTGCTGGGCAGGTAGGGCAGAGACATCTGCTGACTCATGGCCATGGTTTTCTGCGAAGGACTCTTTTTTCCTCCCTCTGGTGGGTTCTTCTGGCTCCCGGAGGTAATCTGAGGCACTGTGACTCCATTTCTTTATCTGTGAGATGGAGAGTCTTCATTCCTTCAAGGAACTTTTTCTATGTGATTTCAGGTCTAGGTACCAGGAATAAAACATGACCCCAACCTCAGGTAGCGCCTTCACTAGCAGGAGAGGGACGCAGGGACAGAAAATCACAGTGGGAAGTGGTCAGTGGTGTGGAAGAGGTACAAGCCAAGCAGGGAAGGGCAGAGACAGCCTCAGAGGGCTCAGGCTGTGGGACAGGGCTCAGGATGTCTCTACAAATGTGGTCTGCTAAAAACTTGTAATCAGCCAAGTGTGGTGGCACATGCCTGTGATCCCAGGACTTGGGAGACTGAGACAGGAGGATCATGGGTTCAAGGACAGCCTCAGCAAATAGTGAGACTCTCATTAACCTAATGAGACCACCTAGTGAGACCCTGTCTGAAAATAAAAAATAAAATAGGTCTGGGTGTAGCTTGGAGTTAGAATTCCCCTGGGTTCAATCCCTAGTACCACAAAACAAACAAACTGACAAACCAACAAAAAACAAAAACAAAAGCCAACTTGTCATCATAATAAGCAGTGATGTGTCCTTCTACCAGTGAGTCCATGTGCCGCTGTACTCACCGCCCTGCTGGTCCCTTGTCTAAGACTGGAGATGTTAGGTAAGTGAGGGTGTGAGATAAAAGAGAGGAAGCGCAGTGGACCATCACTGTTTCCATGAGCCAGCTTTGCCCAACACAACCACATCCTGTCTTTCTGCTTTCATTCTGTGCCATGCAGCAGGAAAGCATGCCATCAGCCTCGTTTTGCAGAAGAGGAAATGAAAGCACAGCCAGGGCCAGAATCCCATGGATAGTTCTTGCTTTTGAAAAGTACTTAGACGTTGGTCAACTGGATGGGCTCATTTCCTGGAAGAGGAACCCAAAGGCAGAAATGGAGTATCTTATCCCAGATCATTCAGCTAGTGGGATATAGAAACCATAATTCCAGACTCCTGGTCTTCTCTCTTTCCGTGAGAGTCCAGTGTGGGGATTTCTTCCCTGGAATGACCCCCCTCCAACTGCATGGTGTCCACAGGTGAGTGTCAGGCCGTTCACACGTGCCCAGTGACCTCATCTGGTGGGACTCACCCTCTACCCTCCTCCTCAGTCCATCCCAAGACCCAGAGGCAGAAACATTCACACAGTTGTGGCTGTGGGACATTAAACCCTGAGAACCTACGTTCAAGATAAGACTTCTTATGCCCTGCCCGTCAAAGGGGTGCCTTGGCATTGTGAGAAGCATGTGGGCATGTGGGCATGGCCTCTGAGGACCTTTTGAACTTGGAGTTGAATCCTTAGGGTAAAGTTAATGTACCACATGGCAGTCTTGAACTGTCTTGAACTTGGAATTGGGATTTAAAGTGCAGGTAGGTTGGGTTGTGAATGTCAAAATCTCATCAAAGTCTGCTTTAGTCAAGATCATCTAGGGAAACACAACCCATGGGAGGCAGGTGATGGAGAGAGAGTGAGAGACAGAGACCCTTATTTTAGTGATTGGCTCATGCAATTGTGGGACTGGCAAGTCTGAATTGGTGGGGCAGGCTAGCAGGCTACTGACCCCGGGGAGAGGTGTTTTCACTTGAGGCCAAAGGCTGTCTAGAGACAGAGGAAGCCCTTCCCAATCCAGTCAAGGCCCTCATTTGAATGTGCATACCCTGCCAGGTTGGGAATTCAGCGTGTGTTATAATTCAGCCACTTCAAGGACGAGATCCTGGTTTTGATTTTCAGTCACCACTTCTGTATCTGTAAGATGAAAGAGTCACTTTTAGGGCTGGCGTAGAAAATTTTGGGTCATTTGTATGGTGCTTAACCTGAGAAACTGAATCCCCGAATTCATTCTTTTATTTCCGAACCTTCTCCAGCATCATTAGGAGCAGAAGCCAATCTCATAATATTCACTAATTCGACAAAAGATGTTCTACACTATCAAGTATACATCACCCAGAATCTTGCCTCTTGGAAGTATTTTACTGGGAGCATTCAGAAGTGATCATTTGTGAGCCGGGCGTGGTGGCACACGCTTGTAATCCCAGCATTTGGAGGCTGAGATTAGTGAGGCACTCCGCAACTTAGTGAGTCCCTGTTTCAAAATAAAGAATAAAAAATAGGGCTGGGGGTATAGCTCGGAGGTAGAATGCCCCTGAGTTCAATCCCCAGTACCGCAAAAAAAAAAAAAAAAAAAAAAAAAGTGATAATTTGTATATCTATTGCTCCATTTTTCTATTGATTAAAGTGCTCTCTTTACTGAAAAGAGAATCAAGTTCCTTATTTTTATTTTATTTTGGTACTGGGGGTTGAACCTAGAGGCATTCTACCTCTGAGCTATACTTCCGGCCCTTTTTATTTATTTTCAAACGTGATCTTTCTGAATTACAGAGGGTCTTGCTACGTTTTCTGAAGCTGGCTTTGAACCTGTGATACTCCTGTCTCAGCCTCTCAAGTACTGGGATTACAGGCTTGCACCATCATTAATGTCTTTAAACTGAATCAGATTAGAGAACCAATTGCAGAAATCTCAGAACCAATCCAGAAAGCTCATGCTTAGGATTTTGTATCTCGAGGACCACTCTTCATGTTAAAGTCCAACAGCACAGTCCTGGCTCTTGGGGCGTGGCGAGGGTTCTTTGAAAGAGTGGGAGTGGTATCTGTCTGTCTGTCCATCCCAGCTGGTTTTTCAGTCTGCTCTTTGGCTGCCTTTTGAACTACATAAACATGATTTTCCATTGTTCCTACTCTGGATTTATCCTCCTGCTTCTCATTCAGAGAAGTGACTGTCAGAGCCAGGAGCTGTCAAACGTTTCTAAACCCAGGCCTTGCGTTTATTCTTCACGAATGCTCAGCCCTGGGGCTGGTTGTGCATAAACATCACCCTCGAGTCCCCTGCATTTCCCAGCTTTACCAGCGAGCCTGCCAGAGGCTGCTTGGGGTCACATCCTTCAGTGGAGACTTTCCCTGGAGAAGAAAATTGTGAAGCTCTAACAGCCGCCAAGGAAATGTCAGCAATGTGTTTAGAGAAGTGCAGAAAGGCCAATTAAGCCATTCCGTGGTTTATTATTATTAGTGGCAATTATTTCTGGCATGCAGTTCGCTGGTGTCTGTGGCCTGACCAAGCTCCGGAAGCTCCCCGGGGCGCCCCCATGCTCCACATGTGTTTATCAGACGGGGAGGGGGGCCCGGGGGTTTGTGCCAGGCCACTGATGCTGGGGGGAGAGCCCCAGGGTGCATGCCCTTGGACATGGTTGTTAACTCCTGCCCTGCCTTTGGGAGCTGAACAACAGACATGGAATTAACGACAGGCAGGACCTTTGAATCCCTCAGGGAATCTGAACAGAGCAAAGCAGGACTATCGAGCCACAAGATGGCTCCCTTCTCTTCCTCTCCTGTCCCCGTGCACCCCCACCTCCATGTGGCCCAGGTGCAGAGTCCATGGCCTAAGGAGGCGGGTTCTGGTCAGCGGTGGCCTTTGGAAGCTCCAGCTCAGCTCTGGGTTTTCCCAGGCTGAAGGCCAAGTTCCTTCTGTTGTGAGGTGTGGGTTCCTGGGGTCTGGCCCCTCGTGGGCGCCTCCTCTGCCTCAGTCTGAGCCATGTTTATCAGGGAGAGATGAGGACCATCGCTCCCAGTGCCAGCTCCTCCTTGTCCTCGGGTGTCCAAAGGCAGGACCGGGAAGAGAGGTTCAGTTAGAGGCAACCGAGGGACACGTGATCACTTGTCCAAAGGGGTTCAGGCCATCAAGTCCTGTTTTGTCTTCTTTCTCCATGCATGCACCTTGGTTCTCATGAACTTTTTCGTGGGGATAAAGCCAGGAAACCTTTAAGATTGTGGACACTTTGTTTTTCTAGAACTCATGCAAACCTTACTGTTGTGCTCAGACAGGCACTAGCCAGCAGGACCTTCCAACCTGACTAGGTTAGGAGAGTTAGACTGAACGAGATCCATTGGATGCTCCATCCAGGGCCTGGGAGGTCTCATTGGAGCTGAGGGTTGCCCTGGGTCCTGACATTTGCATTTCATAATGCCCCCTGCCAGCAGCAAGTCCTGGACATTTTGTGCTGTTTTTCTGCCCGCCCGGGCTCCTTGCACCAGCTTCTGGGAGAGGCTTTGAGGGGTCAGGAAGGCAGGGGTCACTTCCAGCTTTCTGAGCCTGGCCCTTCTCCTCCTGGGGGCTTCCTTCAGGGCAGGCTTCCCTGGGGTCTGGAGCCTCCCTCCTGCTTGGAGGAGACTGATTGCCTGGAACTACCCACTGGGACCTCCAACACTCCCCGGCCTCAACAGCCACTCCTTTGTCAAATTCCTGAGGCAGGAGGGGGCAGCTCCATGGAGTCGCTAGAGTGGCCAGCAAGGAGGGTGTTATGGAATATTATCAAGTGGCCAGCCTTTGAAAAGCTGTGGAGGGGAAGGGAAACACATTCCTGACCCAGACACATTTGGCCTTGAGGGCCCCGTGTTTGTAGAAGAAGGAATCTGGGCTGGATGGTGTCGGGCTGGCAGGGGTCAGCCCTGTGCTGGGAGCAGGCGAGGGGAGGTGAACGTGGCTGGCCTGAGATCCAATTCCAGCTCTGGTGCTTTTAATTAACACTTTATTAGACCCTTCAATCAACGTGATATGCATTTACTGAGTGCCTACTATGTGCAAGACAATCCATTATCTTATGAGAGAGAGAGAGAGAGAGAGAGAGAGAGAGAGAGAGAGAGAGAGAGAGAGAGGGAGGGAGGGAGGGAGGACAATTGAAAACTTGGGTGATTATTGGAGTGGAAGAGGAGATTCTCAGGTGGATGGTGCGATCTGTGAGTTAAGTTAGTCATAAAAGGAGGAGACCTGCTTCGGATAAATGAGGGCTGTGGCTGTTTCAGTGAGGAGGTGTTTTGTTGTTTTGTTTTGTTCTTATCCTCGAAGGTAGAAGTGCTCCTTAGGAGGGTTGTATGCAAGAGAATGGTGTGGAAAGATTATATTTCCATGCACATCCCTCTGGAAGTGTGTGGAGAATAAACGGAGAGGCGGGGAAGGGTCTTTGGAAAGCAAACCTAAATCTAAAGTCCACTCGGGAGGCTGTTGGAATGAGCTGGGGAGAGGCAGTGAGGACTTGTTTTAAGGGAAGGATATATTTAAGGTATTAAGACTTCGCCATTCAATGGATAAAGACGATTCCCAGCTGCCTGGTGTAGTCTGAATGGACAGAGAAGAGGAAGGCTTGATTTACGTGTCAGGGAGCTTACATTCTTTCTTGGACATTGTATTAAGTTAGCTTAGACTTCCAGGAACTGAAATCCTCTAGCATAACTGTGGTCACTCTTAGAAATAAGTGGGCTGTGGATCTGGTGGCCGTCCCCGACAGCTCCCTTCGCACCGTGACTCAAGCTGCCTCTGGGGCTGCCTCTGGTGGCTGTGTGTCCGCTCTCAAATACTTCAACCTGGTGAAGGCCCTATGTGATTTCTCCAGAACTAGGCATGGTGAGGGGGGCTGGTCAGAGCGAGCAGAGGGCATTTGCGGTACAGTAAGGTTAAGTACAGGGAGCATCCAGAAAGCAGGGTCTAGGTGGCCCTGGGGACTGGGTGCTTGGAAGTCACTAAAGTTGGGGAGCATCGGGGGGGGGAGGTGGACCCCTGAGGATGTTCGGGATCACCTGGGGAGAGGCATTGAGTGTGAAGAGCAGGACATCAGGGGAGATCTTTGGGAGCGGGTACTTGATGGGCGACTTTTTCCACAGTCATGAGTCGCCCCACCTGTGCGATGTGCTGCTGGGCGGGTGGTGATTCCGGTCCCTTCCTTCCGCGTGTGTCTGACCGAGCCCCTTGTGTTCTGGTCGCCAGGAACCGTGGTGTACGGCGAGCCCATCACCTCCAGCTTGGGGACCGATGGCTCCCACTACTGGAGCAAGAACTGGGCCAAGGCTGCGGCCTTTGTCACCTCGCCACCCCTGAGCCCCGATCCGACCACTCCAGACTTTCTCAACTCCTTGCTGTCCTGGTGAGTCCTGGCGACTTGTTCACACTTGACACTCTCAGTCACCTCGACCTGATAGGTGACAACATGGCGGCAGAGAGGAGACTGAAAAATAAGCCCTTCTTCGCCAAGCTGGGATTGTTGCTCAGGGAGAACAGGGAGTTATGGGTCTGTCATTATCCTGGGAGGGAGTCCCTGATTAAATAACTGGGCCATCGTGACCGGTGCCCACGGGGATGAGGGAGATAGCCAAAGGACTCCACCATGGTTGGTGTGATGTCACCCAAGAAACACCTCACAGCAGAGGAGGCGTGCAGTGTTGTAAGGCAGCCTGAGCACCGCGTCGTGTTTTCTTCCAGCGGAGACCTCCAGGTCACCGGCAGCGCTCACTGTACCTTCAACACCTCCCAGAAGGCCGTGGGGAAGGACAACTTCACCCTGATTCCCGAGGGCACCAACGGCACCGAGGAGCGGATGTCCGTCATCTGGGATAAGGCTGTGGTAAGGAGCCGTAGTGGCCTCATTCACGGAGGGGAGGCGCTCGGTGTCCCCCTACCTCCTTGCCCCATGTTGGCCTCGAAGTACCGGTTGAGAACATTCTAGAAGCTGGTACTTGTGTGATGATATTTTCTAGGTTTGGAAGTCCATGACCACTCTTGATGGGTCATTTTTTTCCCTCTTAAATAAATATTACATGTGTATCTTATTGTCATCATGTGTGGAGCAGTAGAGACTGAAACACACAGTCTTTTAACAGCACTCCTTTCTCAGTCAGGAGAAAGCTTCCTCAGCCACCTGGGGGCTTTCTCAGTGAACTCTCTTCCCCTGTCAGGAATGGACTCCAGTTCCTTGGGTGTCTTGAGGGCTGTCTGGACTTAGCATTTCTACCCACCACAGGCTTCTTTGAGCAGACATTGATCTTTAGGGAACTTTTCATGTTAATGTTTTAAAATATAACAACAACAGGTTTTCTGTTTCTTAATGAACTTTGTAGATTATGTAAGTAAAAATCACTTGCTACAGATACAACTACAGTGAATATTTTGGCGAATGTTTTTCCATTTTTTTTTGCTAGTGCACAAGCGCACACACATGCATATGGTGTGTGTGAGCAAGTGTGTATGCAAGATTAGCATCATACATACTACTTTGTGGCCTGTGTTTTTTTTTTTTAATTTAATATTTCATGAAAAAAACTCTTCCCATTCATACACTTGAAAAACTTGTTTTTTAATAGCAGACTCTTCCATCTTAATGATACTACACAAAATTTGTTTGTAATTCTTTGGTCGACCATTTATGTTGTTTCTGATTTATTTTTTTCCCTACGAGGTTGAGCATCCATGTAGACACATTCTTGGACACATCCTTAATTTTATTTATGGGAGAAATTTCCAGAAATGGCATTGGTGGGTCACAGGGTGTGTATATTTTTAAAGCTGTTATTATATATTGTTAAAGTTCCTTCTGGAAAGATCCCACCATTTGTATGCCGCCAGAAATGTATGACATTCCCAGTTTCTTTTATCAGGTCCAAATGGGTATTATGAGCCAAAAAA
>PVLC010042099.1:0-13101 GCA_004027655.1 Graphiurus murinus
TACATTTTTCTGAGACAGATGGAGGCAAAAGTAAACCCTAGGAGCTTCAGTTGCTTTTATTCAATCTCCTCTGTTTGGTTCTTGGTATCCACACTCTTTGAGTGACTTGATTCAAGCTGAAGTTCTGGTTGAAGTGTTTATATGAGTTTCTTCTCTGACCTAAAGGCAAAAGCTTAACATGAAGAAAATAATGATTATTAACTGGGATTTTCTGAACAGCCTTTTCATCCACATAGGAATAAAAGTATGAGATCTGCGTTATTAAATACAGCTGTGACACTAAAATTGAGGGGGAGTGAGTCAATACTTATCAAATCCACAGATGCAATCAGTGCAGAAAAGCTGCAGCAAACATTATGTGATGTCTCGCCTCCTAATGTCTTCTGTTTCCTAAGCTCTGGTTAGCACCGGGGCAGGATGTGGCTTGAATAGCAATATGTCCCTTGTCCTAGTAAGGCTAGCAGTGCAATAGCAAGGATAATGGCTTGTCATTCCAGTTTATAAATGTTAACCCTTGAGCAAATTGCAGTCATTTTGCTGTTAATTCTTATACAGAAATTTGACATTCAAACCCTAAGTAAACTCTAACTCTTTTCTTACTTTTATTGAAGTTTGCAACTAAATACTACTCCACTTTTCCTATTTATCAGCATCTAATAATTTATCTATAGTAGTCCACAAGGCATATTTTAAATTCTTGATTTTTCCCCCGCACCCTGCCACATATGCATACATACCTGACAATTGCCATAGCCATTGTCTTGTGCCTTGGTGACTGGTTCTCAGTTCTAAGAGAGACACCTCAAAATTGTAAAGATCTGTCATTTTTGCTTAAGCCAGAAGTTGCTTCCACTGTGCAGTCTGTGAACTGTGTGACTGAGCTTCACCTAAAAGGTAGATTCATACCCAGGAGTGATAGCGCAGAAGTATAATCCCAGTGCTTGGGAGACTGAGACAGGGCAATTACCAGTTCAAGACCAGACTCAACAATTTAGCAAGACTCTCAGCAACCTAGTGAGACCCTATTTCAAAATGAAAAAAAAAAAATAAAGGCTGAGGGTGTAGCCTGGAGGTAGTTTGCCCCTGGGTTCAATCCTTAATACAACACACACACACACACACACACACACACACACACACACACACACACACGACAGATTTGCCAAGTCCAACACTTAATTTACTGAATCAAAATTGTTGGAAGCAGTGTTGGGAAATCTTCAACTTTTGATGGATCAATTTCCATAGGTGATTCTCATTTCTCATATATACTACATTTTTGTGTATGTGTGTGGTACTGGTGATTGAACCAAGAGGCATTCTACCTTCAAGCTACACCCCCAACCCGATTTTATTTCTTATTTGGAAATAAGGTCTCACTAGGTTGATGAGAGTCTCACTACTTGCTAAGGCTGTCTTTGAACCTGTTATCCTCCTATCTCAGCCTCCCAAGTACTGGGATTACAAGCATGCCCCACCACACTTATAAATTACATTTTGAAAGATATTAAATTACATAAACATACACTCTTAGCTCTGAGTTTTCTGCATGCCTATTTATGAAACTAATCGAGGTATTAAGCCTCACACTCCCTTGCTTCCTGAAGCCCAGTCAATAGCTCTCTTCATCAGTGCTCATTACTGATATAGGAGTGTGTCCTTTTATAGGGTTCTTGTCCAGAGGATTTGGATGAATGAAGTCCAAGAACTAAAGAAGGATATAAAAATATGAAAGTTTATTTTAAGTCAAGGAAAGATAGAAGACAAAATAGCTTCCCCCACATGGGAAGGAGTAACTGCTGAAGCTCTTGGGAGGTGGGCTTTTACTCCTTATAGAAGGTTTCCATCTGCTATATTATGATTGGTCAGAATTGGGTCTTGAGGGACCAATGTCTTTTGACCAATCTCAATCCTTAATTTGAACTATTATCCTGTGGGCTGGTGGGCCCTGATATCCTGGTTCCCACTGGTGTCTTACCTCCCTGCTCTCCTCCCCTAATCTCACAGAAGGTGATAGACAAGAGACAGCCTTTTTTTTTTTTTTTTTGTCAGACTGGGGACTGAACTCAGGGGCATTCTACCTCCGAGCTATACCCCCAGCCCTATTTTTTATTCTTTATTTTGAAACAGGGTCTCACTAAGTTGCGGAGTGCCTCACTGGGTAGCAGAGGCTGGCTGCGAACCCAGATCCTCTGGTCTCAGCTTCCCAAATGCTGGGATTACAAGCGTGAGCCACCACGCCCAGCTAGAGATGGCCTTTTCTAATCCATCCTTTTCCTAGGTCCTCTGTCCTGCCTCACTACCCCTCCTGCCACCATGGTCTTGGTATAGCTATTAAAGGTGTACTTTTCTGTGGCCAGGGACCACTGGGAATAGAAGACTTTGAGCTGTGTAGCAAGAAGAAGTGATCCTTCCCCCCAATACTCATCGCTGGCAGCAAATATTCCAGGTAACTCACAGCTGCTTGATCACAAGACATCCATGATCACCAGAAATTCATTCTATTGGTCCGATTCAGGTGATCAGTTCATGACCTGCAGGACTCCTGTAAAGTGAGGTAGAATGTTAAAGGTTGGGGAGTACTGGTCAATAACAAAAGGGAGTTGACAGCATCCCTAAGGTCAGTGTGATCCCCTTTTCATTACAATCTTGATTCTCTTCTTGTTTGAATTATAAATCATCGGGATTATTGTTCCTGTTTTCAGTAAACCTAGTAAAAGGAAAGATAAACTGAGTATGCTCTAGTATATAGAAGAAAATTACTAAAATAATATGATGATTTAAACAGGAGTTAAAGGAGAAAACCCATGGTGTTTAAGAGAAAGCACTTATAGCTCAAAGGATTCATTGTGTAAGCTATTTATTCAATTTTAAAACACTATAGTTGAAAGTTTCCTAGATAATTGAATAAAGTTCTTCTCTATCTTCTTCCCTGTTTTTGAAGATCTCAGGTTTATGAATCTTGTTTTATTAAAAAGCATTTAATTCCAAAAGTTTGATTTTTTGCTATAAAGCTATTGCCAAAGATGAGTCAAATTCTTCCAATTTTCTAAGTAGCTCCTTCTGGATTAGCTTTCTGATGCCCATTAGCTATGCCTGCCTTAGACCTAGTGATAATCTCTTTGTATAATTAAAGACAGTGCTCCTGTCTCATCCTCAGAACATAAGCAGACTTTTTTAGCCCCTGTGATATTTCCAAGTTCCCTATGTCCTCACTATGTTTGCCTCTGGAGAAGTATATGTTTATCTGTGTCTCTCTAGAATGTAGGACTCTGAATTGAACAGAACATTGTAGATGCAGTGGAAAGTTAGTTTATCATCTAATAAGTTCTGGACTCTGTTTTTTAAGTACAACCCATGACTTCACTAGGGTTTTTTTTTTTCCAATATAATATTCACATAGAATTTGGAGTCAGCTAAAATTTGTCTTTCTTCTCACCACATACCACCCGTATGCTGATATTTAGCCAAGCCACCCAAATTCTACACTGTTCCTTTTTATTTAAAATTATGTAGAACTAAATGCATTTGACAAAAATTTTATCTTTGTTTGGAATAATTCAGTTCACAGAATGAATAGTGATTCTTTTGTCCAGTATATAAACTTTCTCTCCAAGCACCATGCCAACTTTACATTTTTGGGATGGAAATATTATGTAAAGTAAGCATTGCTGGCAAATGTTTATACTTTAAAATCCACTTATTACTAAAAACACAAACATACCAAGCTTTTGTTTACCAAATAATTCATTCTTATTTTAAATATATATGTATATATTATATAAATCTATTTCAATTTCGCCATCTCTGTCTTAGAATATATCTAGAGAGCAAGGTTATGCAATCCCAATTAAGCCCATTAGAACTGGATAAATATCAAGTGCTTATAATTTGTTTATTTATTGATTAATTATTTACTTATTTTTACTAGGGATTGAACCTGGGACATTCTACTTCTGGTCTATACCCCATCCCTATTTTATTTTTTATTATGAAACAGGGTCTCCCTAAGTTGCTCAAGGCCTCTCTAAGTTGCTGAGGCTGGCCTCAAGCCTGCAATCCTCTTGTCTCAGCCTTCCAAGTACTAGGATTACAGGCATACACCATAGTATATTTTAAATACATTTATGTAGCACCTAACTCAGTGATAAATAATGGTTTTAAGCATTATTGGTGAATGAAATAGTCATGATATTTGGTCTCATATAAACATATAAGTTTTATTCCACTGCTGAAGACAGAAAATCAGCCTGCTTGCAAACAAATATAATTACAGTATAAAATGAATGTGATAATGGAAAGAGAAAAAAAGATGGATGACCTATTTTGGTAGGGTGATCTGTATAATTTTTTTTAAAAATTCAACCCCATACAAAGTATTCATTACCAATAAAAGAAATCAATTCCATTACTGTCATAGTTTATAATGGCCATTTGGAATTATACATCTGTTCATAGATTTTTGTGGCTCTTTGAGTAAGCCTTAAAACACCATTATTATATAGTTTTGAAATACACAATGTATTTTGTCTGAAATATGGAAAAAATGATGGTTAAAATTATTCTATTGGCTTAAATAGGGTTCTGACTCTTTAGTTTTTCTGGGAGGTCTTAGGAACAAATCCATAATTCATAATTATGACCTTTTTTGGTCTGTCATAAATTTATAGTTATTGCCAAATGATATCAACTTAGGAAGCACATTACAAAGGCCTGAAAAGAGAGCTGTGCAATTATGTGTTCATAGTTACATCCCTTGATGGTATTAGGTTTGCTAGGAATTTTCAGGCTGTGAGTAGTACCAGGGTACTGGAATTTTTTAAAACCATCATCTGGCTGTCTAATGCATGGTCTGTTCTCAATAAAATATGATGAAAGAAATATTAGCTAACTTTGTTTATTTTGATTAATAAAAATACATGCACTGTGTCTGCTCTATTTGCCAGCATGGAGAAAGTACTTACACTAAGCTTAATTTCACCTGATCTATATCAGAGTTTGGGATAAAAATGAGATAGATTAAAACCAGGAATTAGTTTCCTGGTAGGAGAAAAGTTAACTGTATGCCAGGGAAGTGGGAAAATAGGATTTAAACAACGATGCCATGTCAGAGACCTTTTCTGAACAATGATACAGGTGATTCAGGCCAGAATGAGTATAAGGAAATTTCTTTTATTCCAGTAATAATGAATGAGGGTAAGATTTTAGAATCAAAAGCATATATAGGGGAGTTGTCATATATAAAAGTATATGACAATTAAATTAAGAATTAAAGCAAGTTAATTCTTAGCTATTCTGAGATTCTCTCAAAAACAAGGATATTGATAAATAAATAAGGCCCAAATTACAAAATATGTGTCTGTCAATAAAATAAGCCCAAGATAACAGGCAAAATTCATGACTGAATTTTCTTTTTACTTCTTCTATACCTGAATTTTCTTCTTACTTCCTCTATCTGACTGTCCCTTGGCATAGACAGAGAAATGTCTGTTAATGAAAAGACCTACCCTGCAGATGTTAGTTAGATAAACAGCCTTATTTTATACAGGGGTCATGGCAAGGTGCAGTATGTAGAACTTATGCTATTTAAATTTCAAGTAAAGTGTTGATATATACTACCCAGTTGCAGAGCATTAGTCCCCACGGGAAAGTTGTGCTCATGACAAAAATACCTGAGAGAATTTCTGGATATTAGGGAAATGGGTTAAATGGTACAGCTTAGGGGAAGAAACAAAAATCTGACCAAATTTGACAAAGGAATAGCAGAATCATTCTAGAAACTAGATTTGGAAAGGAAGAGAACAAAAAGGTACTGTGAGTGAGGTAGGGGCCAGGGTGGAAGGAGAGATCCAGTCTAGGCTGATGAAAAAACAGACAATTCCAAAAGTGCAAGAGGAAATGGATTAAAGACAGGAGGGAGAAGTTCTGGCATTCATTTGGGGTCCAGGGGCCGGGACACCCACAGAAACACTCAAACTACACTACCCCCACTGAAGAAGTTATGAAGATTAGGACATATTTCAGACAAACCTAAATCCAAAAGCATTGTAAGGTGGAGTTGAGGGATACCAAGACTGATGAATCATGAGAGCCTTGGAATTATATAACAGGGTGTCTTCACCTCTTCTAATACTCTGGTGCTGGGAGGGCTTTTGATTTAATGAAATGTGGACTTGCCATTGTCTCATGAAGAGGGGCAAGCAGACCTAAATCGCTTATTTACTCAATATGTCATGAGGCATGATGTGGTTGTATTTTCAAGTACTTGACATTTATGCAGAACCAACAACCGTGTTCTTTACCACACTTTTCTGATATTCTCAGTACACCCAACTTGAGAGCTGGCAGCTGAAATCAGGGCCTCCAAAATACAAGTGAAAGAGAAAGTTTCATGGTCATCATAACAGAACCAGGCAGATTGATAATCACAGAGATTATGACAAGGAAGCCCAAGTATGCCCATACTTTGGGCTGAGGAACCATGTTCAAATTTCTGGGGATGCTGTCCTTTTCCAATGAGACAGGCACATGGAGAAGGTAAGAGAGTTATTGCAGTTGGATAATCCTTATAATAAACAACACGAAACAATCTTATAATCACAAAGTCATGGCCTTTTCACAATTCTTCAATATCCATGTCCACATACCCAATTAAAAAATTTAGAAAACTCATTATGCACATAACTTCTTTTTGGCACAAAGCAATTTTCTAAATAATCAAATTTCATACAGTCCAGATCCAGACTTAAATTTTTATTGCATTGGCTTATGAGAATTGCTCAATGTCAGGTGTGTTTTCACAAAGATAGATACCACGCAACTAATTGGAAGTCAAACAGTAAGTTATTTTTTATTCAGAGAATAGGAAACAATAGGTTAAACCAGTTTTTTCCTCCAATAACATTAGTTTTCATTCTATTAAAAGGATTTCAAAAGCACACAAAATACTTGATGAAAGAAAGATGCTACCTCAGAATATAGTGTTATGGTTCCATTTTCTTAAATAGATTTTGTTACTAATTTTCTTCAAAAGTTTAATGAAGGAACAATCATATTTGCCAGAGTAAATTTAATTTTGAAGAAAAACTAAGTATTTAGTTTAATCCAGCATAAGATGATAAGTATGGAGAGAAGAGTAATGGGATTTGAGTGAAACTTACAGGGCATTCCCTATTGATCAAAAATAGTATCTACTCTGTTTTCCTTTTGGGTTAAGAAGTTGTAGGACTATTTTTCCTTAAGAGTTCAATAATTCAACCATCATCAGTCATATATCATAACTCAAATTACTTCTGAATGGTTGATAGTTATGAAGCTATGATTTAAGGGTGCCTTAAGTCAGAGCCTGATTCATTTTAGCCAAGTTAACATATCTACTTGCCATGAACCAAAGGTCACTCCAGAGAGATAAGACATGAAGTCACCTTTATATGTCAGTCCTATTTTATTCCTTTTCAACATATCCCCCAAGCAAGACTCTGTTATTCTTCCTCCCCCAAATATTAGTTTAATCTCCACTGTTATGTTATTGATTTTTTAAAATACATTACTATTATTTTTCTCATTCACAATATGTAGATAATTCTATGGTGTGGAATAATATATTTAATATAAACATAATTCCATTTCAAAAACAACTGAAACTAGGAAACATCATATTAATACTATCACTGCTTGAAAATTAATACATCTCCAACTAGGAAACTGTGAAACATAATGACTTTTAAGCTTCATTGATTCTGTATATGGTTTCTGTATTAACATGTTTTCCATACTTCTAAAATGTATTAAAGATAATGGCAAAACTCCATTTTTTTCTTTTTTTTTTTTTAACTTCATTTTACTGAAAAACAGGAATGATCAAAGTCTTTAGTTTCTTCTACTGAGTTTCATAAAGACCAAGAGTGCTAATATGAGAGCTTAATATAACTTTATATGACATTTAAATCAATCCATTTTCTAAATAAAATATTGGAATGTGTGGATTTGTAGATTTTTAAGTACTTTTAAAGACTCAGGAAAGAATTTCTGTTGCTTATGGACCACCCTTTAAGAAAATTTAATCTGTTTCCAAAAGCTGCTTATCAGGACACGTCACACCTTAAGTGTTCTCAGCAAAAAGAAATTCCTCACATTTTTATTACATTTCATAGGATTTATTCATGCAATGCCCCCAAAAAGGAGAGTAATGCCAGAATACTGTACTAACTTTTGTAGTGAAATAAATCTCAAGAAACATAATCAAAATGTCATGAGAAGTTATTTTCTTATT
This sequence comes from Graphiurus murinus, assembly GCA_004027655.1. Lineage (NCBI taxonomy): Eukaryota > Metazoa > Chordata > Mammalia > Rodentia > Gliridae > Graphiurus > Graphiurus murinus. The sequence continues at coordinate 8,273 of PVLC010042099.1, forward strand.
TTTCTTTTTAACATTCATCTTCTTTAGTATCATGATTTCACAATGGCCATATGTCATGCTAGTAATTATAAATACAAAAGAAATCAAATATATTCAAATCTGTTCATAGCAGCTCATTATTCTTTTTTTTTTTTCTATCTCCATTGGCCATTTTTAAAGTTCTTCTTGTATTATGTGAAATTCACAGAGTATGCTTTATAGTTAAGCTAAGCTTTGGTGATAAGACAGAGGTTTCAACAAAGAAGTTAGAGTCACCCATAGAAGTATATTTAAAGTGGGTGAGTAATGATTTTTTTCAGGCTAATATTTCCTTTGATGTGAAGGAAACTCTAAGGAGAAATTAACCTTAAACCACATCTTTAGAAGGAGATTGAGCATTTGTAATAGTTTGTACACTTTTTCCTGGAAACCAAGCTGCCAAGAGAGAGACTGTACCTTGAGCTGTGTGGCCTCAGAGATGCACATGTGTGAAACTTTCCTTAGTCAGTACTGCCTGAAACCTTGAACAAGTGCTTAGGCTAGGTTCAATGTTAAGAACCTGAGGCTAGCCATGCATGATGTCACATGCCTGTAATCCAGGTATTTGGTTTCATTTCCTAGTACCAAAAAAGAAAAAAAAGAAAAGAAAGAAAATAAACCTGAGGCTATCATGAGCTGAGTCACATTCTATAGTGTCATATTTTGTCAGTATAGCACTGATTTCCTCTATCAATTTGAAGAGAACTTCAGTGAATAAAATACTGAAGTATATTGAGCCTCCTCAAACAATATACTTCTCCTTGACCTTCAATCCCACCCAAACCCATCCACTTTTGGAAAGTAGGAATTCATAAATTATTTTCATTTGTACTTTGGAAATACCTAATTAAAAATTTAATTCTTCAGAGTCGGGCATGGGGCACATGCCTGTAATCCCAATACTTGGGAGGCTGAGACAGGAGGATGGCAGGTTTGAGGACAGCCTCAGCAAGCAGTGAGACTCTCTTCAACCTAACAAGACCCTGTTTCCAAATAAGAAATAAAATCTAACTGGGGGTGTAGCTTGAAGGGAGAATGCCTCTGGGTTCAATTCCCAGTGTGACAAAAAAATTGATAATTCTTCAATGTGAGATTTTATTACATTTCAGTACCAAACTCCCACCCATCACTCCCCTAAAAACTAATATATATCCTGATTATTCTTTCTTTTTTTTTTTTTTTTTTGGTACTGGGGATTGAACTCAGGGGCATTCTACCTCTGAGCTACACCCCCACCCCTATTTTTTATTCTTTATTTTGAAACAATATCACTAAGTTGCGGAGGGCCTCATTAGGTAGCTGAGACTGGCTGCGAACCTGGATCCTCCGGTTTCACCCTCCCAAATGCTGGGATTACAAGTGTGTGCCACCATGCCTGGCTCCTGATTGTTCTTTCTTAGTTGTAAAATCAGTGTAAACCTAGTCAGCTAAAGCATCCTCATGAAAGACAGACCAAAGATTAATATTGATTGAAACACTTAATAAATATTTATTTTTAGGAATCATCCCAGCCAGGATGTATTTAGGTAACCTTCTGAGCTCTACAGTTTTATTAGTTCTAGTACTGAAGTAGCAAGCCTACTAGAAACAATTTAGGCAAATTAACCTTTACTCCTTTCTATGATACTTCTTTTCTCTTTTCTTATTCTATTCAAACATGTCTTATTAGAGAGATAGTACTCAGAATCTATTAATAGGTATTACTAGATCTGCTAATTAGTAAATTAATAATGTGTTTCTCCTTGCTGATGTAGAAGTCTTAAAAATGACACTTAAGAGACTAAAAACTATAATGGACATGGGTGGGGAAAGTAAAATATAATTCTATTATTCTGGTTTAGGGGTTCACGGGAGAAAAAAATCTAAAGGGGGGGGGGAGAGTGAGTAGAATCAATAGATAGGATGCAAGAAACAGGGAAGACGTAGAACAGGTTGGCAGGAGATGGGGCTTTTGACTTGCTGTAAATATGGAAAGCTAAGAGGAGAGAGTCTCACAGGCTATCTTTGCCTCATGGGGCCAGGCAGGAGGAGAAACATTCAAGCAAACTCAGAGGTCTAGTTAGTGAGGTCATTGGAGGTGTGGCATCATGCTCTTAGGCTCTTTCCAGTCTCATGGGGCATGAATGGAACACTAAACTTTTCTCTTTTTCTGCATTGATGCATGCCAAAATTGTATTTTGTCTTTATTATTTCTCTATTATCTACATGTTTCATTTATTACCATGCTATCTCAGAGTGTACATTTTAAATAATTGTCCTAAAATTTTTACCAGGACAGGCAACTCTAAATTTGATAGTAGTCCAGCAACATCTTTTTCCTCTCTTTTCTTCCTACTCTAGCAATCAACTCCCCCTCCTTAATTTTGATTAATATATTAAAGAGAGAATCTAATCCAGAGCCCTCCTAGGCTTTTTGGTGACCTAGACACTTAAGGCCAAATCTTGATAAGCGTCATTTCCTCAGTAGTCACTAAAATAGACAAGGCATTATGTCTATTGAAATTGTGCCCTAGAGATTGTTAATCAGAGGTATAACTAGATACTTTGACATTCATAGTCATTAATCCCTCAGATTCACTAGGGCATTGTCTTGGTCAGCATTTCCACTGCTACAATCTAAGACAACTGACTTCACAACATGGTTTCCTTGGAGATTTTTGGTTCAGTCCATGTGAGGCCAGGGACCATTGATCTCCAGCAACGACAGTGAGAAGCAGAGAGAGGGAGAGCACAATGCTTCACTCTCACATCATAAAGTTTGAAAACAAGAGAGCAAGGGGAGGAGGAACCATGTATAATCCCCAAGGTTGCATCTCCAGAGACCCATCTTCCCCAGCTACACCCTACCAGCTCAGGTCACAACCCAGATAAATCCACTAAATGGAATTATCTACAGCTGAAGTTACAACTGAGCACTGCTTCAAACACTGCTACCTTGATTCTATGAGGGCTAGGGAGGCATTCTATTTCCAAACCATTATAGACATGTATAAGTGCCTATAGTTCATATACCTGATGACCCAGTGGGAATCTCACAGCACCATTACTTTAGACCTGGATGCTAGTAAGCACAACATCAGTCCGAGAAAGATGTATGAACTGAAGGATTAAAAAAAATGAAGTCTACTGTATATTCTTTTACAGAAATTGCATGCCCCCTGGGCTCAAAAGTGTTACATCCCCGCTTTGTCAGATGAATTTTTAACAAGGTCTTTTAACATACATATACATACATATACAATCTATATACCTCTTGGTTAGCAAGTGCTTTTACAGTTCATTCTGAAGTTCCACTGTCATCTGATGCTTGGTAAATTCTCTGAGTACAATCCATGATTTTTTTAATAGTATTGGGGATTGAATCCAGAGGTGTTCTAACTCTGAGAAACATCCTAAGCCCTTTATATTTTTCTTTTGAAAGAGGATATTGCTAAGTTTCTATGTGCTGACCTCAAACCTGCATTCCCTTTGTCTTAGCCTCCTAAGTACTGGGATCACAGGCATGCACCACTGTGCCCAGCTAAATTCTATGGATTTTCTTTTTAAAGTATTTCCAAATTTTAAGTACTGATTAAGAAATTATTTGGGTGATTCAGAGCACTAGTTTCCCCATGATTCATTTTTTGGTTTGGGGCAGGTATAATTTCTTGTACTCTCTTGAACATTCCAGTAGCCTTCTGGCTGACTTCTGTGTTTCCATAATGGCCCTTCTGACTATTTTCAATAGATAACCACACTGTTGCGTTGTAAAAATGATTTATCTCATCATATTCAAACTATCAAATTCTTACCATTGCTTACACAGTTCTACATTAGTTTCCTTGCTAATTCATCTCCCAGTTTCTACTTTCTCACTCTATTCCAGCCACATTGTCTCTTTTCTATGCCTTTAACACACCAAGCATACTCCACTCTCAGGGACTTTGTCCTTGCTATTTCCTCTGCCTGGAATTTTGTTCACCCAGATATAGGTATATTGACCCACCTACCCATCTTACTTAAATATTTGCCTAAATCACTTTTTCTGAGAGGAAGATTCTGCCACTCTCATGGTGGCCTTAAAAGAACATGCAGAAGCCAGGCATGGTGGTTCATGACTGTAATCCCACTATTTGAGAGGATGAGACAGGAGGATTACAGGTTTAAGGCTAGCCTCAGCAACTCAGCAAGGCCCTCAGCAACTTAGTGACACTTTGTTTCAAAACAAAAAATAAAAAGGTCTTGGGATGTAGCTTGGAGGCAGAATGACCCTGGGTTGAGTCCATAGTACAAAAAACAACAACAACAACAACAACAACAACAACAAAAAAAACAATGCCAGAAAGAACTCTATCGCCTTACTTTGCTCTATTTCTTTCCAAGTACTATCACTATCTGACATTATACTCTGTTCATTTATTCATTATATCTCCTAAAATAGAATAGATATTCTATAAGACCAAGAAATGTATTTGTTTTTCAGTGAATACAATAATGCAATAATAATCATAAAATAAAATCAGTGCATATATTTGGTGTGCTCTTATTACTTTAATTTTTAGTCAGCTGTGTTATTAGTAGGCATATGAACGTGAACATAACATATTTTCCTTATCAAGTTAGTTTTCTTATGTCATAAATGTCAAGCCAACTTGCTGGCTGTTTTTCACAATTTAAATCATGCTGGTCTATTCAGTTCAGTTGCTCATTTCTTGACTGGATTATTTGTTTTACTAGTGTTAAGTCTTTTAAGTTCTTTGTATATTCTATAAATTAATACTCTGTCAGAGGAATACACTTTACAAAAGAAAAGATACAAATGGTCAATAGAC
>PVLC010042100.1:0-13080 GCA_004027655.1 Graphiurus murinus
TTTTTTTTTTTTTGGTACTGGGGATTGAACTCAGAGGCATTCTACCTCTGAGCTACACCCCCAGTCCTATTTTTTATTCTTTATTTTGAAACCAAGTCTCACTAAGTGCCTCACTAGGTAGCTGAGGCTGGCCATGAACCCGGATCCTCCGGTCTCAGCCTCCCGAATGCTGGGATTACAAGCATGCGCCACCACGCCCGGCTATCTAATATTTATTCTTAATGGCAAATTACGCATCTGTTACCCAGTCTCCTTGAGATTATGCAATCTGTAATGAGTAGGTATAAAGATACAAAAGTGGTGGAAAAGAGCCTCCTTGATGCCCATCTTTGAATGGGAGAGGGTTTGTAGAAACCTGGATCTATCTAGCTGGGAATTCTGCCTGTACTTAGTGATGGATGAAAGGTTTGGGAAGAAAGATACCTGAAAACAAGCCCAGCAAAATCTTGGAAGCCTGTATCATGTGTTCATCTGTACAAAATTTTGGAAGTGCAGCAGCCCCCTTAGTGTTTGACTTTGCAGAGAGGTATACATTTTAGTTGTATGATATATTAGAAGAATCTCAGAAAAATCAAGGAAGAAATACTCTTTTTTTTTTCAGTACTGGGGATTGAACTTGGGGGCATTCTACCTCCAAGCCACACTGCCAGGCCTATTTTTAATTCTTAATTTTGAAACAGGGCCTCACTAAGTAGCTGAGGCTGACCGCAAACCTGCAATCCTCCTGTCTCAGTCTCCCAAGTACTAGGATTACAAGCGGGCACCGGGCACCACCACACCCGGCTAGAATACTCTAAAAAAACCCAAACTTTTAGGTCATGGAACCAAAAGAGAAGTTTATCTTCTATCTCTCTGCTCTTCTCATTCTCCAACTTTTGGACTTACCATGAGGCTTTTGTGGAAGAGGGACGGGGCTGGCTTGCTTCTCTCTCTTACCTTACTTCTCTCACACAATGGGTCATGATTCAACCATTTTGGATGGGATGTATGATGTAAATATAAAATAATAATAGCTATTCTATGAATTTTACACACATCAACTCATTTACTCCTCAGCAATTCTGGACAGAAGATATCATTATTTTATAGAGGAATAAAGTTGGGCACAGAGAGATTTCCTAACTTGTACAAGGGTGTTCAGAAACTAGAGGGGAGTCTCTGCAGCAGAAGTGGAGGGCTACTCGTGCACAGGGGCATAGGCCAGTACAATGAGACAAGGTAGGTAGGTGACTGTGACCTCAAATGGGCCCACAGGTGAGTGTGGCCTGGGCCACTCAGTTCCTAGGTGATCTGTGGATAAAATACAAGATCCTTCATGGGCCAGAAAATGTCCCTCCTGGTGAAAGAAGCCTTCCCCATCCTCAAGTCAGATTGGGTTGCTCTTTCTTCAATCTGTAGTAGTTAGGCCAAGTCTCTCTGCATTATGATTGCATGTGTACATTTCAATATTCCTGAGCAGATTGCAAGGTTCCTGAAGGCTGACACTGCGTCTCACTCCTATGCGCATGCCCTGAGTTCCTAGCATGATGCCTGCCACCTAACAGCTCTCACTAAATGCTGCAGACCATAATTGAATTGAGTGATTCAAATTAAATTAAACCACATTAAACTGAGTATTTTTATGCACTGGTCTATCAGTCTGTAGCCTTATCCAACTGGCTGTAGAAAACAAGTATAATGTAGCAGTTCTGATTTTGAGGCTTAGGCTTTAAACAGTTTCCCCCAGAGCTTGTCTCTTCTTATGATCTATGAAAGAAAGAAGTTGGAATCCATGAAAATTGGCAATCTTAATTATAAAGAAATGGAAATGCTCTTTGAAATAAATTTTGTGACATCTATCTTTGAAAAACAGAAAGATCAAGTGGCATGAATTAATGAAGCTCATTAGCTGTTTACAACTTTGATGCTTTCTACTTAGAAATCATTATTTTAATATTATTTTATAGACCTCGGTAAGCTCTCACCATCTATTCCATATCAATGAAATAGAAATGTTACAAGAAAAAAATGTGTGAAATCACACCCAATATTATTTAAAAGATTTTTTTTTAAAGAAGAGAATATAAAGGAAAGTTTATGCTGCCAACGAGAAAGATGAACTTAGATCTAAGTCATGGCACCAGTGCAATCAAAACCGATAAACTGCACAGCTTTGGAGAATGCAGGGCTCATTTGCAAAAATCTGATAATGAGTGAAGTAGGGCATGGTGCAGGCTGGCATAATCAGTGATGTCAGCATTGGTAACAGGTGGAGGGTCAGTCAGTGTGTTCAGGGAGGAGGAGCTATTTATTTGTGTTGAACTTTCAGCTGTATTCAAGCTCTTGAAAATGAGCTGGACAGCACTTCTTTCCATGCAATTATTTGAAGTTCTCATAGAGCTGTTATGTGAGAACATCATTGTACCATAGCAGCGGGTTTAGGGGAATCATTTTTAAACTAATTGGACTGTAGATATCGGTTTGTTCTAATTTATATTTTGAGTATCCTACCATGGAGGGAATGTCTCATTTTCCTAGAGTTACTGGCTGACTGAAATTTAGGCAGAGAATGACACAGCAACCACCTCCTAGAAATGAGTAAGAGTTTCTGTAAAGCCCAGCTACTTGCAGAAAGCAACATTTTAGAGAGGCACAGGCGTCAGATTCAGATAACTGGCAAAATGCAGAAATTATTTTTTGACTTACTATGGAGAATATGGTTTGCCTTAGAAAGTGGAGGTTCTGTTTTCATTGGTTTTTTTTTTTTTTTTTTTTTTTTCCAGTTTTTGAACAAAATGAATACTCGCTGTGGACAAATAGCAGGCAGAATCTCTTTGGATGGTTCCTCTCCATTCAAGTACACCATACACTGCACAACTATGTCTATGGAGACTTCATTGCTGCTGTCCTCAGGACACAGGGGCATACACACACCATCTATTAACAGTGGGAGTGGGATTAATTTGATGAAATTCGATAAAATCTTGGAGAACACACAGGCATCATTTGGGACTGTCACAGTAACATTTGTGAATAGTCTACTTATACACTTTAAACATTCTCTATGTTACTGGTGTTCAATAATTTTAGTGACTTCTATTGATAATCACGTTAAGCACATTGGAGTAACTTAAAAATGTGTCATTGATACAAGTGAATGTGATCTAGCAGTTTAAGTAAAAATGCCAATCTGTCTTATGATATGGTGTTGGAATCACACAGCTTCATGATTGAGCTTTGAAGCAATGCTTTCCAGGGCACTTTCCTCATTACACACTGAATAATTGATAGTTGACAATATGTGACATTTATTGAGCATCAGCAATGTGCTCGTTAAGTTACAGAGCACACAGAATTATCAAGGGGCCCTGCCCAGTTGGCTCACTATCAAAATGCGGTCTGTCATTTGCCAAGTCTTCCATGCTTCGCTAAACTAAAAGCAAAGAAAGCCTTTCTGGAGACTCACTGTAGAAGTGAATGGGACCAGATTTTTCCCAGCAGGTAGCTCTGTGGGCATTAGTATTAGTTCCACGGGAAGGCAATCTGTTCCCAGGGCTCTGGTAATCTCAGAAGATAAACTTGATAATGTAGCACGGGCTTGAAATAAAGGCTTTTCCGTCATTTTATGATCTCTTCCTGCCGCAACCTGTAGTTGAACGCTCACCAGTGCTGCTTTCTCAGGTTCAAAATGTAAGGGCATGTGTTTTAGCCTTTCATATAAAAAAACAACAGTTGGATTCTCCAGGGAAAGGCTCAGCTTTAAATAATTGAAAGTAGTGCTTGCAATTCCTGGGTCCTTGAGGAAAAGATGGGAGACTTAAGATACAACAGAGGGAGAGAGAAAAGATACAGCAGGACTGGGGATGTAATACAGTGGTAGAGCTTATCTAGCATGTGTGAGGCCCTGAGTTCAAGTCCCAGCATTGAAAAAACAAAACAAAACAAAACAAAACAACAACAACAAAAAACCACAGCAGAGACGATGTGGGAGAGGGTACATGAAGATGGGAAAGATGGGTTGGGGGAATGAACTGAGCATTCTGAGTACTGGGTGGAAGATGGAAGGTACAAGGAGACTATAAAGCACAGTAGCTGCCTTGATTGTTGTTGAGTCGTTAAGTCAGTTTGTGAGGGCTGCCCTACCCAAATACTAAAGTCACCCAGTCTGCGGTATTTGGAATTTATTTCTCACAGTTTTCAATCAAACTAGTCAAAGTCCAAGATGAAGGTGTTGGGAGCTTTGGTTTCCTCCAAGGCCTCCCTTTTTGGCCATTCATGCTGCCTCTTCACATGTGGCTTCTCTGTGCACACATACATCCGTGCTTCTCTGTGTCCTAATCTCCTGTTCACATGAGGACACCAGTCAGATTGTATAAGAGCTCACTCTAAAAACTTCATTGCAAAATAATTACCTCATTGAAGGCCCTCTCTCCAAATACAGCCATGTTCTGAGGTATTGGGGGCTAGGGATTCAACACAGGAATTTTGAGGGGACATTTCAGTCTGTAACAGTAGCAAAGAGACAATATCATTCAAGTATGGGTAGTTTTGCTTCTCCCAATTCTTATTTTTCCATAACAATTATGAATATTTGGAAGGTAGACAGAGAAAATCAAAGGGAAGGGAGGGCCACAGTGAGGGAGTGTCTGCTGATGAACTGTGTTCCTTGGTGAAACGGCCTTTCCTTCTTGGCTTGACCAGAGATTTGAGAAGGACAAGAAACACTCTGCAGCAATCTTTCCTCTCCATCTCCCTGATTCAGTTTCCTTCATAACAATTCCAAAAATGTTAAATTATTTGCATTTTTGTCTGCCATTTACACATTGAGGCTAATGTACAATTTTAGTTTTGATTCCAACTGAGGTCAACCAATAGGTTGATAGGGTAATTTCTTTTTCATGGAAAGAAGGCATATCAGGGCAGGTAAAAATTGACAATAGTAGCCAGGCTTGGTGGTACACTCCTATAATCCCAGTACTTGGGAGGCTGAGACAGGAGGATCCCAGGTTCGAGGACAGCCTTAGCAAGCAGTTAGACTCTCTTCAACCTAGTTAGACCCTGTTTCCAAATAAGAAATAAAAATTGGGCTGGGAGTGTAGCTCAAAGGTAGAATGCCTCTGGGTTCAATCTCCAGTATGGCAAAAAAAAAAAAAAAAAAAAAAAAAAAAAAAAAAAAAAAAAAAAAAAAAAAAGGACAATAGTGAGTCAGGGAATTTGACAGGTGTTGTTTTTATTTTTAAGTTTCATTTTTCACAATTCACAAATTTCACATGAGCCTTGAAACCAGATTATTTGGTTCATTCCTAGTCATAAAACAAACAATAAATGCATAATTGTAGTAATTTGGGGGGGGGGTATCAATTATATTCTTAAGCAAGCCTGAGAATGTTATTCTTTGAAACTAGACAATCAAATCTAGTGCATATTGCAAGGCTCTTGAAATTTTGATTTTCACCATACAGAGGATTCCTAAGAGGGATTTTTACAACTTTAACTTTTAATAGAGGTATAATGGTTACAGAGCCTCAGGCCTTTTAATGCCCCAGTTCTCTTTATGTAAGACAGACACCATGTTCTTCACTATTGCCTTCAGATTTTCTGCTCAGGATTAAAAAACCTCTGGTTACTCTTGATGAGAATTATGATGTTGTAAAGAGGAGAGCTGTGGATAGAGACAAGTATGGAGGGGTTAGTTCTGAAAAGGAAAATGAGAAAAAAGGAAAATAAATTACAAGCCCATACAGAATAAGCAACATTAGGACTAAGAAAACTAAATAAAGATAATGCATTGCCTGACTGAGATACAGGCACAAAGATGAGACCAGATAGAGGCTGGAGTATTCATGTGCAGCAGGAAAAGGTAAAAGTCAGAAGATGGGGGTAGTTGTGTGATCAACTATATAATATTCTTTTATGTACCTAGTTGTCTTGAAGAAAGGTTTGACCTCCTAAGTCAATAAAATAATGTGGGAAGAAAGTTCATAAACCTAGCCAACTCTAGTAAGCCCAGTGCCTTCAACCCCTTGGCATATCATGGTACACATCTTTTTTGGGGAAAATCCTGCCAGTGGGAGATTGATAAAAATAAACGTTCATTACATTTTGTGTTTAAGGAGATTTTTATCTCTAAGTATCAGATACAAGAGAAAAGGAAACATCACTTTTGGGGTGTTGGTATCAACTCCTGTCCTCACTCTACTTTGGTGAGTGTCCTAAAGATGTGGGTCCTCAGACAATGGGGTGATTAGCTTTGACAGGGAGTGAGGTTCCAAATAGAGACAAGCCAGTTTACCAATTCAGTGGTAACTGATCAGAGGGGAGAGAGTGGTTGTTCCAGGAATGGAAGAGAAGTAGTGGATGAAGAGAATGAGATAGCTCCGAAAAGAAAGAGAAGCTCATTATAGAGAATGGTGCATAGGCGAGAAGTCACTGGAATAAGGATTCAGACCCTGAACAATGACTCCCCACCCTCATCTTCCCTGTCCCCCACCAAAGTTGAATGATGTGGGGTGAAAACTTGTGGAATTTTTGAAAGCTGGGAAATGTTATGAACTCTCAATTCTTTTTTTTTTTTAATGGTACTAGGGATTGAACCCAGGGCCATTCTATCTTTGAGCTACACCCCCAGCCCTATTTTTTATTCTTTATTTTGAAACAGGGCCTCACTAAGTTTCGGAGGGCTTCACTAGGTAGCTGAGGCTGGCTGGGAATCCAGATCCTCCGGTCTCAGCCTCCCAAGAATTGGGATGACAAGCTTTAACTCTCAATTCTCATACGCATTCACTTCAAGGTCTGTTGACATTTTCATTGATTCAATAAATATGAATCAATATTCAATATTCTTTCATGTTATCATGTTTTTCAATATTCTTTTATGTTACCAGTTATAAGACTTGGGAAGACATTATTTTGTTAACCACAGCACCAGTCTACCAGCAAGTTCCCCCATCTGGACAGGTTTCCAGACACCATCCAAGCTAGGAATGTCAAGCCAACACCACTGAGTCAGAGGACCAGAGTAACATTGGCATCTCACTTGGAATTTTGAAACTAGTGACTCCCACATTCAAGTCCACACTCAGCAATTCTCTGTCACAACCTATTATTTCTCTCAGCGGTGAAATGAAAGGCTTTATGCCTTGTTGAAGAAATTCCAGGCTACAAATAAAAAAATGGAACATTGGGCAGAAGATAGAAGATGCCTGATATCACATCACCTTTCTTTATGTAGTGGATTTTTTTTTATCACTTTGTTGTCATATGATAATTATGGCAGAACAGGGTTAATTAAAATTCAACAATATAATAAAGCAAATAAAACATGATTCTAAAAGTGCTATGCAATCCATGTTTATTGCAGCACAATTTACAATAGCCAATTACAGAACCACCTAGGTGTCCATCAACAGATTACAAAATTACGGAATATACACATAATGGATTTCTTCTCAGCAATCAAGAAGAACAAAATTGTGTCATTTGTAGGAAAACGGATGGACTGAAGATCATTATGTTAAGTGAGATTAGCCATTCCCAGGAAGTGAAGTGTCATGTTTTCTCTGGTATGTGGAAGCTAGAGAGTAATCAGAACACTAGAGGGACTTCAGATAATGGAGGAGAAACTCCAGTGGGGCCAGGGCGGTGGTCTAGGGGAGAGGGAGGATCAATGAAGGAATCACTTCCATGGACAGTATGCACATATGTGAGAATAACAATGTCAATCTCAATATACTGTAAGGGGAAGTGAGGGTGTGGGGAGGGAGCTGGGGAAAAGCCCGCCAAGTGCTTTGTGCATGTATGTCACCATCACTATACATGATGATGTGAGACTATAATGCACCAATAAAGTATGTTAAAAATAAAAAATATATAAATGTTATGCAACTTTGGTTATACACAAATACCATACCTGCCCTAAAATTATTTTATTAGAACTTTCTTTGAACTTTTATCTCAAATGATAGATGTCTGCCAATTTAATATGGGAGGGATATGACAATAGTAAAAAAAAATCAGATATGATAGTTTACTGAATGCCTAAAGTATACCAGGTGTTTTCTGGATGTTGTTGTAATATGATATGAGAGAAAGATAATACAATTATGGGTAAGTAAGGTCCCAGACTAAAAATTATCTTTTGGAAAACATTCAAACAATTTAATTCATTTCAAAGTATTGCAATTTGGTTTAGAAAAGAAATTTTAAGCTGGGCATGGTGGCGCAGGCTTCTAATACCAGTACTAGGGAGGCTGAGACCAGAGGATTGGGGTTTTCGGTCAGCCTAGCTACTTAGTGAGGCCCTCCGCAACTTAGTGAGACCCTGTTTCAAAATAAAGAATAAAAAATAGGGCTGGAGATGTAGCTTGGAGGGAGAATGGCCCTGGGTTCAATCCCCAGTACCAAAAAAAAAAAAAAAAAGAAATTTTAAGAGATCTTTTTGCCACAACAGGAAAAATGTGCTTACTTCTTCTTTGAAATTGCCAGTGATTCATTGATGTTGGTAAGTGCTGAGCTCAAAGGTCAAGGTACGAGTATTTCTTACGTGTGTGAGGGTTTTTTCCTACCTTTGAACTTTTAAAATGACGTTTATTACACAGTGCCCTAAAGTTCAATGTGTCTTGTTCTATTGCTTTGCATTCTAATAATGTCCCGAAGTTGGTTATTTGTAATGGCTTTTGAAAGGGTTTTGCTGAACAAAGATGAAGCAAATTTTAGTGGGATTTACACACATTATTTTCTCTTCATTTTCCATGGATAAATCCTATCCTTAGAAGTAGAATATAGAAAACCCCATATAGTTTTTCAGGTGGAGGCTGGTGTATAATTCTTAGAGACAAATGGACTTGACATATAGTCTCAATTCAGAATTGGACATCAGTACCCAAATGAGGGATATGTACAGAAAATTCTCTTTACAAATTTTTGGCCAATCTTGAGAAATATTAACTTATATCCACAAGATTTGCATTTCCTCATCTATTTATCTATGCATGGCTCTCTCTTTCCTGGTATCTTTAGGTGGCTTCTTTCATTTCCATAATTCTCTTAGCTTTTGATTTCAATGGCTCAACAACTTCATTAATATTTTCTATAACTCAAGATTATATTTCATTGAAAAATGACAAACAGTTGTTAGCTACTTCCATTGAGAACAGCAAAGCCTGTCTTAAATAAATATATTTATTTGAACTGCATTGACAATTTTCCTCTGCTAGGATGTGCTGTTAATGTTAAAATCCTACCCTGTGCCCAAAATGAACTCATTCTCTTCTATTCTCAATCTGATAATTTTTTTGTGGCTTACCCAGTGTCATCAACAAGAATGCCATCTGCCCATGATTTAAACTTAAAAGCACAGAGTCACTTTTGCTCCTCTCTTTTCTGTTTTCCTCTGACTCCAGAAGAACTAAATGAAGTTCCCCAAATTTGTATTCCCTTCATGTATTTACTACTGTCTGTGGGTCCCTGTGTTAGTCAGCAGTTTTTTTTCAGCACTATTGGAAATACCTGAGTAAAACACTGTAGAGGGAAGATTTATTTTGGCTCACGGGTTCAGAGGGTCAGTCCATGGTGGGCTGGCTCCATTGCTCAGGGTCTAAGGCGAGGCGGAACATCGTGGTGGAAGGGGGTGGCACAGGAAAGCAGCCAAGAATCAGGGTGTGGGAGGGGTTGGGGACAAGACATATCCTTCCAGGGCACACCCCCAGTGACCTACTTCCTACAACATGTCCTACCGCCCACATTTTTCACCACCTCCCAGTGGTCCATTCAGCTCTCAATGGACTAATCCACCGATGAGATCAGAGCCCTCATGATCCTATCACTTCCCCCATCCCCCACCTCTGATCCTTGCTGCAGTGGGGACCAAGCCATTAACACATGAGCCTCCAGCTCCAAACCATTGTGATCACATTTTGAAACATCTACTTTCTGCCTAGTGTTCAGGGCCCACCAATGCCCTTCTTTTCCGTCCTCTCTAAACTCAAATCCCTTTCTGCCCCACTCATGCCTAACACTCCAGAAAGAAATTAGCTACTTACTAAGTGCCCAGGCAGTTTCACATTTTCTCCTTTTCAGTGGAGCCCTCTACCTAGAATGCTAACTCCAATTCTGTACACCTGGCAAGGATAAACTCATCTTTCAAGGCATCATTCCAATTTCATTGCTTCTTTGAACGTTTTTATACCCATCTTCCTTGGAGCTGACTTCTCTCAGAGGACCTGGAACACCTCACTGCACTAATTGATGAGTTGGAAGTCCATTAGTGTGGCAGAAATTGAAGAGTGTCTCCCTCAGTCTCCATGCATTTTCTCTCCAATCTTATTAGAGAGATTGGAAAGCTAGAAACTCATTAAGATGTCTTAGTAGGCAAGACTTTGGATATAAAAAAGGCTCCAACAACAATGGTTCCACCAACTTCTATGAGGAAAAAAAAATCAGTGCTTTTTCTTCTTTCCTTTCTTTTCCTTCCTTCCTATTTCCTTCGGTTTTCTCCTTCCTTCTCTTTCTGTCTTGATGCTTTGCTGCCATCATGCAGGACATGTAATATGAGCATTTAGATGCAATGTCCAGCCTTAGAGTTCCTCTCTCTGGAAGCTTCCTCATAGGGAACTGGAATCACCCTTAGCAGTGGCATCAGCAGGCTGCTGCCTTCTGCTCTGCAGCTTCATGATGGGATCCTGAATTCAATCATCCAGTGGTGGGCCCCTCATTTTGGCCCTTCTATCCCTTCCAGAGATTTTACAAATATCTCTTACCCTTTATTATATTTCTTTGTGCCATACGCACCTTGGATAGTTTCTGCTGCCTACATTGAATCCTGGTACATTTTGCCTGTATTAAACCGCAACTCTTTGGGAAGCAGGAACAAGATGACTTTATTTTATTTTTTGTGGTACTGGGGATTGAGCTACACCCCTAGTCTGATTTTATTTCTTATTTGGAAATGGGGTCTCACTAGGTTGATGAGATTCTCACTATTTGCTGAGGCTGTCCTTGAACCTGTGACCCTTTTGTCTCAGCCTTCCAAGTACTGGGATTACAGGCATATGCCACCATGCCCAGCTAGGTGATTTTATTTTTATATTCTTGTGTTATACCACAGAGTTAGCTCTCTTCAAATAAATGACTGATTCATTGGACGAACCAATAACAACTCCATATCATTTATCACACCAAGCATGAACTTCACCCTGATGCATTAGAAATTCCTTTTCTAACACTCTTCTTTCTTCTTGGGTCAACCTGGTCTCTGTCTCCTCTGTACCTCAGTCTAACCATTCTAGTTGTTTTTTCTGTGTACCTTATCTTGCTCCTTCCTCTCTCTTCTTGCTCTGATGTCTGCTCTCTCTCTCTCTTGACACACATTTACTACTATTGGCAAAAAAAAAAAAAAAAAAAAAAAAAAAAAAAAAAAAAAAAAAAAAAAAAAAAAAAAAAAAAAAGAAAAAGAAAAAAGAAAAAGAAAAAGAAAAAACCCTCAAGTATTAGTCTCCATAATAAATACTCTTCTGCTGAAGTCAGCGGTGATGGAAAGAAATATGCCTCTGGTGTTTTCTGGAATTATGATTTGCCTCTCTCTATGATTTAGGAATAGTTTTGACTATAGGTACAAGAAAACCTAATTATAATGACTTAAAGAAGGATTAATTTTAAGTTTTCTTTTTCATAATAAATAACTTGGAGGTGAGTTACTGCTAGCTTTGGTGTAGCAATTCTGGATTGTTTAGGACAACTTCATGTGAGATTGGACTTTTCCCTGTGGATACTAATGACAGCCAAAGATCCAGGTATCATGCTTATTTTCAAGACAACGTGAAAGAAGAGATAGAATCAGTCTGAACTATATCTTTCTATCAGGAGAGCAAAGGCCTTCTCAGAAATCACTTAGTACACGTCTGCTTCTGTGTCATTTGTGACTAATGGGCCAGATGGCCATCTCTTACTATAAGAGAGTCCATATTTTTAGGTTTGTGATGGAAAGAAAAGAGTTGGGAATTAGGTTTGCTGATCCAAATTATTTACTATATTTTCAGAACCATCTGGTATCTCTGATATTCTTCAGGAATGCTCTAGGCCTCAAATTTGTTCACAGTCTCCAGAGGTACTTACCACTATGCTGCATACCTGGAATGCTGGTTAGATAGATAACTGAGAATTGATGTAATGAAAACCCCAGCATTGTCTAACATGGTACAGATTGTAAGAGATGAAAATATTAAACAAATTTTGTCTTTCATGAATACAAGAAAAGGAGCAAGACAGGTACAATTTGCTTTGAGAAACATTTTACTATTCTCAGTTGGGGATCATTGGTCTCTTTTCTCTCTTTTTTTTTTTTTTTTTTTTTTTTTTTGTGGTACTGGGGGTGGAACTCAGGGGCATTCTACCTTCGAGCTATACCCCGCCCTATTTTTTATTCTTTATTTTTGAAACCAGGTCTCACTAAGTTGCAGAGTGCCTCACTAGGTAGCTAAGGCTGGCCACGAACCCAGATCATCTAGTCTCAGCCTCCGGAATGCTGGGATTACAAGTGTGCGCCACCACGCCCGGCTCATTGGTCTCTTTTGATGCTAACAAGTTAGTAGCATTTAGTTTCTGTGTTGGTTATAATGTGCTAATATCACATTTTAATTATAGTCCTTGGGATATCACATACCAGTGTGGATGGGTGGTAGCTTTAAACATCAACTCTCTTAGGTTTGTACATTTAATCTTGAGTTTAAACTCATCTTGAATTTATCAAGAGTAATGAAATGTAGGTTCATAAATAGTTATTTAAATAGAAGGGACAGTGTAGTTTGAATGATTCTAGTCATTACTTATGACTAGAATATGTGTGTTACAAACCTGAAATGTTTATTTAGGAACCAGGCCCAGTAGTGTATACCTATAATGTCAGTACTTGGGAGGCTGAGACAGGAGAATTGCAGGTTTGAGAATAGTCTCAACAACTTAGCAAGACTCTCAACAATTTAGGGACCCCCTGTTTCAAAATAAAAAAAAATTAAATGGAGTGGAGGTGTAGTTTGGAGGTAGAATGCCCTTGGGTTCAATTTACTGTAACAAACAAACAAACAAACAAACAAACAAAAAGACGAA
>PVLC010042101.1:0-13109 GCA_004027655.1 Graphiurus murinus
TTTTTTTTTTTTTTTTTTTTTTTTTCGGTACTAGGGATTGAACTCAGGGGCGTTCTACCTCCGAGCCACACCCCCAGCCCTAGTTTTTATTCTTTATTTTGAAACCGGGTCTCACTAAGTTGCAGAGTGCCTCACTAGGTAGCTGAGGCTGGCTGCGAGCCTGGATCCTCCAGTCTCAGCCTCCCGAATGCTGGGATTACAAGCGTGCGCCACCACACCCGGCGCCCAGTCCAATTTTTTATTTATTTATTTATTTTGAAACAGGGTCTCACTAAGTTGTGGAGAGCCTAAGTAGCTGAGGCTGGCCTCGAACCTGGACCTCCCAGTACTTGAGAGGCTGGGACAGGAGTATCACAGGTTTGCAGAAAGCCTCAGCAAGTAGTGAGACTCTCATCAACCTAGGGAGACCCTGTTTCCAAAATAAGAAATAAAATCGGGCTGGGGGTGTAGCTAGAAGGTAGAATGTCTCTGAGTTCAATCCCCAGTACCACCAAAAAAAGCAATGTAAAAAGAAAAGGAGTTTTATGCAGTTTAGTCAAATTTGAGTGAACTAGGTTTCCTGGCTTGACTGCTGGTAACTGTAGCACTAGCTTTTTGGTAGCTGTAGAAAGTAGGGGTAAGCATTGTCTTATTTTGGGAATAATGTGAGAAAAGAAAGACTTGAGAGACTTAAATTAATAATATCCAGTGTTTCCCTCTGCTCTGCAAAGCAGACTTAGCCCAATGCTCTAGTTTGCCAAACCTTCTTCTCATTTAATGGGTGATTAAGATACAGGAACACAGGAGAATAGACCCTCTTCCCTGTGGCCACAGGTGTGAGAGCAGGTCTTCTTTAGCTTGTTTATATATGATGCTATGGTGGATAATTGCCTCCAGCCACAAAGAGGTGAGGATAAAGGACAGAGATGAGAATTTCCTTAAGTGTTCAGAAGGGACTAATCTTGACAGGAAACAAAAAAAAAGTTTACCCACAAAAGGGACCCTAAGTGTCCTTGATAAGCTGAGTGTGTGATCTGATTTGCCTTTTTTTCTCAAATTCTTAAGTGTAACACAGAATTTGACAAGCTAACCCACCTGCTGCCTGTTTTTGTATAATCAGCAGCCACCTGTTAGATGAGGTTTCCTTTTTTTTGGGGGGGGGGGGGTACTGGGGGTTGAACTCAGAGGCATTCTACCTGCGAGCTATACCCCCAGCCCTATTTTTTATTCTTTATTTTGAAACCGAGTCTCACTAAGTTGCGGAGTGTCTCACTAGGTAGCTGAGGCTGGCCGCGAACCGGGATCCTCCGGTCTCAGTCTCCCGAATGCTGGGATTACAAGCGTGCGCCACCACGCCCGGCTCTCCTATTTTTATTTTATTTTATTTATTTGTGGTACTGGGGATGGAACCCAGGGACATTCTACTTCTTTTATTTTGAAATAGGGTCTAAGTTGCAGATGACCTCACTTAAGTAGCTGAGGCTAGCCGAAAACCTGAGATCCTCCTGTCTCAGCCTCCCAAGTACTGGGATTATAAGCATGTGCCACCATGCCCACTGTTACCTATATTTAAATGGTTAAGGAAAACTAACATAGAATAGTGTTTTGTGACACATGAAAATTGTGAGACTTTAAGTTTCAGTGTGAGCTGAGCATGGTGGCACACACCTGTAATCCCAGTACTTGAGAGGCTGAAATAGGAGGATCACAAGTTCAAGGCCAGCCTTAGCAACTTACTGAGACTCTGTTTCAAAAAAAGGGGGGAGAAGGGCTGAAGTTGTAGCTCAGGGATAAAAATGCCCCTGGGTTCAGTCCCCCTGCCCTCCAAAACAAGATTTTTTTTCCAAGTTTTTAACTTGAAAACAGGCACCCCCATTCAGTGTTGGCAGTGCTGCTGCCACACTACCTTGGTACAATTGAGTAGTTTCAACGATCGTCCTGTGGCCACAAAGCCTAACGACGTGTTACTACTTGGCCCCAACTAAAGCATCGACCGACTCCTGGTCTAACCCATACTGTTTGCTTAGCTAGAGGAGGATATCTTGTATTCTATTTTTCCTCCATGAATATACTTTCCTTGGGGGCAGGTAGAGAAATGCGGAGGATGAGAAATTTACTTAGGGCCGGGCGTGGTGGCGCACACTTGTAATCCCAGCATTCGGGAGGCTGAGTCCGGAGGATCCGGGTTCGCGGCCAGCCTCAGCTACCTAGTGAGGCACTACGCAACTTAGTGAGACTCGGTTTCAAAATAAAGAATGAAAAATAGGACTGGGGGTATAGCTCGGAGGTAGAATGCCCCTGAGTTCAGTCCCCAGTACTGCAAAAAAAAAAGAAAGAAAGAAAGAAAGAAATTTACTTAGGGCTGTGGCATTATAATCTCTGTAGTTAGAATGTAGGAGGGTAGAAGGGGGAGGAACAAATCCCTTAAAAAGAATTTGATATCTGGAATAGTCAAGGAAAGGTTAAAATCACTGAGGTTTCAGGGCTGGAATGTGACTCAGTGGTAGACTACTTGCCTAGCATGCTTGAAGCCCTGGGTTCAATCCCAATTACTTACACACATACACACACACACACACACACACACACACACACACACACACACAGAATCATAGAGGTTCCAAATAGGACTAACGATGTCAAATATGATCCTCCCAAAAGATCCTGGGAACATCAGGCAAGAAACTCGTGACTCAGAGCGGTATTTAAATGTATCACAAAGATAGCTGTCCCTATCATCTTTGGCAAAACAAGAGTGGAAGAAATGATGCATTTAATTCTGCACATCTTGAATTTGGTCTTTCCCATCTGCCCCCTCACTCCCTGAAATATAGCTATTCTGTGAAAAGTTTCTAATATGAAGAGTGATACTTTAATTCAAGAAAGCTTTGGAGCCGCTTGTAGTAACCTTAAATTTTCTTGGCTAAAATTCTAGTATTCAAAAAGGAAGAGTTGGTTTAAGTTGCTTCAGGTCCTTCTTGGAACAAGCTGTGAAATATAATTGAAGAAATACCAGAAATTCAAAGTACTGCATTCTAAGTTACTTCACTGGCTAAAACATTGGAATGAATTATTTTCCTATAAGTACTTCATATATTTCTTTTTCTTTTTTTTTTTTTTTCCAGTTCATCTTTTTTTTTTAATTATTATTTTTTTATTTTTTAGCATGGATTTTTATACATTTCTTGGGTACAACAGGGTTAATCACTTCTTTGTTGGGTACAAGTTAGTATAGGTAAAGATATCCATGCACACATTTCTCATTAACCCTTCCCCAATCCCCATCCCCTCCTACTTCATATATTTCTAAAAATAAAATATGCAGTTATAGCCAGAAGTAGCTATAACATTGTACCTACAGCTTAGTACCTTAATAGTGTAATTTGTAATTGTAACCTATTCTGATTTCTTTTCAAATATCAGGTGTCCTAGTTGCCTATGAAGGCTTGCCACTCCATCTTGCACTGTTCCCCAAACTTTGGACTGAGCTCTGCCAGACTCAGGTAAAGCACATGAGTTTCAGAAGATTTGGTCTTTCATCTCCTCTGAATAGTGGTTGAGAACTTTAGGAACAATGAGTTGAAAGCTAACTGGCTGGTCTCATCAACCCAGCAAGTCCTTGTTTCAAAAAAAAAAAAAAAAAAAGTAGGGCTTGGGGTATAGTTTGGGGGTAGAATGCCTCTGAGTTCAATCCCCAGCACCAAAAAAAAAAAAAAAAAAAAAACCCCAAAACACTTTTTTTCTTATTAACAGTCTCATGAGAACAGGAAAGACTACTTCCAACTCCTTAGAATGAAGTAGGCACATAGATAATGCTTGTTGCCAGGTGTGGTGGCACATACCAGTAATCCCGTTACTTGGGAGACCGAGACAGCAGGATCGTAGGTTTGAGGACAGCCTCAGCAAGTAGTGAGACCGTTTTGAAAAAAGAAATAAAATGACAGTCGGGCATGGTGGCACAGGCTTGTAATCCCAGCATTTGGGAGGCTGAGACTGGAGGATCCGGGTTCAAGGCCAGCCTCAGCTACCTAGTGAGGCACTCCGCAACTTCATAAGACCCTGTTTCAAAATAAAGAATAAAAAATAGGGCTGGGGGTGTAGCTTGGAGGTAGAATGCCCCTGAGTTCAATTCCCAGTACCGCAGAAAAAGAAATAAATAAAATCAGACTGGGGGTGTAGCTTGAAGGTAGATTGCCTCTGGGTTCAATTCCCAGAACCGTACACATACAAAAAAAAAATGAATGTTAAATTGTAGAGGGAGGAGGAGCTGGGTGTGATGGCGCATGCTAGTAATCCCAGTACAGAATTACAGGTTCTCAGCCAGCCTCAGTAACTTGTGAGGCCCTCTGCAACTTAGTGAGACCCTGTTTCAAAATAAAGAATAAAAGCCGGGTGTAGTGGCACACGCTTGTAATCCCAACATTCGGGAGGCTGAGACCGGAGGATCTGGGTTCGAGGCCAGCCTCAGCTACCTAGTGAGGCACTCCGCAACTTAGTGAGACTCGGTTTCAAAATAAAGAATAAAAAATAGGGCTGGGGGTATAGCTTGGAGGTAGAATGCCCCGGAGTTCAATCCCCAGTACCACAATAAATGAAGGAAGGAAGGAAGGAAGGGAGGGAGGGAGGGAGGGAGGGAACGGGGAAAGGGGAAAGGGGAAAGGGAAAGGAAGGAAATCAGGCTGGAAGTATAGCTCCGAGGCAGAGGCTCCTGGGTTCCTTCTTCAGTACCACAAAAAAAAAAAAAATTGTAGAGGGAGAACTGGGAAGAGAGTAAAGAAGCCATATAGGTCCTAGATTTTGGTTGAGTTCTTGCATCTAACCTAAAGGATCCTCTCTTTTCAATCCCCAGTACTGGGATTGAACCCAGGGGCATTCTACTTCCGAGATACATCCCCAGTCCTATTTTTTTGTTCTTTATTTTGAAACAGGGTCTCACTAAGTTGTGGAGGCTGTCACTAAGTAGCTGAGGCTGGCCATGAACCCAAATCCTCTTATCTCAGCCTCCCAAATACTGGGATTACAAATGTGTGCCACCACACCCAGCTGCCAGCCCTCTTTTTTTATTCTTTATTTTGAATCAGGGTGTCACTAAGTTTTGGAGGACCTAAGTAGTTGAGGCTGGCCACAAACCTGCGATCCTCCTGTCTCAGCCCCCCAAGTACTGGGATTACAAGTGTGCACCACCACGCCCAGCCTTCATTTCCTTTTAAAACATGAGAAAGCTGTTGGTTTCCTGGAGTCATCTGTGTCCTTTGGAGAAACACTGCTTTGCTTTCTACAACAGGAATCTTTGAAAGCCTTTGATTTCATTTAGTTTACATGACTTAGCGCATAGTAGGTATTTAAAAAAGGTTTACTGGTTGATTTTTTGAGCCGAGTAGTCTGTTCCATAAATTATAGCAGCTCTCTACTTCCCCCTCTGCTATTGCTCTTCAACAAAGGAAGTCTTCCCTGGCACTCAGGATCTGAAGACCTGTGCGTATTCTAAGTTCTTGGGTGACCTTAAGCAATGACTTAAAACGGTTGCTGACACTATACAGTATATATGTGTACACGTGTGTGCATACTATCTAAAATGTATCCTTTTTTAAAATATTACCCCTTTCATTTTCCATGTAATCTGATTAAAGCACACAATAATCTAGGGAGTATATCTGGGTTTTTTTTGTTGTTGTTTGTTTGTTTGTTTGCGGTACTGGGGATTGAACTCAGGGGCATTCTACCTTCGAGTTATACCTACAGCCCTATTTTTTATTCTTTATTTTGAAACCGAGTCTCACTAAGTTGCAGATTGCCTCACTAGATAGCTGAGGCTGGCTGCGAACCCAGATCCTCTGGTCTCAGCCTCCGGAATACTGGGATTACAAGCGTGAGCCACCACGCCCGGCTGGGAGTATATCTGTTTAAGGACATACTATAGCAGGGCATGGTGGTGCATGCTTGTAATCCCAGTACTTAGGACACTGATACAAGAGGATCACAGGTTCAAGGACAGCCTCAGCAAGTAGTGAGACTCTCATTAACCTAGTGAGATCCTGTTTCAAAATAAAAATTTAGAAAAATCGGGCTGGGGGTGTAACTTGGAGGTGGAATGCCCCTGGGTTCAATCCCCAATACCTCCCCCCCCCTCAAAAAAACATACTATATATAACCACTTGTAAAAAGAAAAAACAAATTCTAGCCGGGCGTGGTGGCGCACGCTTGTAATCCCAGCATTCGGGAGGCTGAGACCGGAGGATCCGGGTTCGTGGCCAGCCTCAGCTACCTAGTGAGGCACTCCGCAACTTAGTGAGACCCTGTTTCAAAATAAAGAATAAAAAATAGGGCTGGGGGTATAGCTCGGAGGTAGAATGCCCCTGAGTTCAATCTCCTGTACCACAAAAAAAAAAGAAAGAAAAAACAAATTCTAGTAAAATTTCTAGATATTAGTGCCCATTGATTCTGTGTGAGATCAATAGGAGAAGACGCTGTTTACTTTTGCAATACATGGGGGAGAAATATTTGCCAAATTATAATTGCTGATGAACTCATATAATAAATCCTAACCCATTTTATTTATTTATTTATTTATTTATTTATTTATTTATTTATTTATTTGCAGTACTGGGGATTGAACTCAGGGGCATTTTACCTCTGAGCTATACCCTCAGCCCTATTTTTTATTCTTTATTTTGAAACCGGGTCTCACTAAGTTGCGGAGTGCCTCACTAGGTAGCTGAGGCTGGCCGCGAACCTGGATCCTCAGGTCTCAGCCTCCCGAATGCTGGGATTACAAGCATGCACCACCACGCCGGCTCCCATTTTATTTTTGACACAGTCTCGCTAAGTTGCTGATTGGTGAGTAAGCCTAGATTGGTGAGGTTGGCTGTTAACCTGTGATCCTCCTGTCTTAAACTCCCAAGTTACTGGGATTACAGGTGTATGCCACCGTGCCTGAATAGTTTACCCCAATTTAGAGGACTTTTTGTATGTGGCATGGGGAATTGAACCCAGAGACATTCTACCTCTGAGCTACCCCTAGCCCAATTTTACTTCTTATTTGGAAACAGGGTTTCACTAAATTGCAGAGGACCTCACTAACTGCCAAGGGTGGCTTCAAACCTGCGATCCTATCTCAGCATCCAAAGTACTAGGATTACAAGTGTGCATCACCACACCCAGCTAGAGATTATATTTTATTTATTTATTTGCGGTATTGGGGATTGAACTCAGGGCATTCTACCTCTGGGTTATGCTCTCAGTCCTATTTTTTTTTTTTATTCTTTAGTTTGAAACAGGGTCTAAGTTGCAGAGGGCCTCACTAAGTAGCTGAGGCTGGCCACGAACCCAGATCGTCCAGTCTCAGCCTCCCAAGTACTGGGATTACAAGTGTGCGCCACCACACCCAGCTAGAGGTTATATTTTAATTCTTTGTTTTTTTGTATATATGTGGTTTGGGTACCTATTAATTACCCATTAATTGCATCTGTGAAAACTTTTTTGTTTGGGGGGGGGTGAGACTAGGGTTGAACCCAGAGGCATTCTACCTCCAAGCTACATCTCCAGCCCTATTATTTATTCATTTATTTATTTGCAGTACTGGGGATTGAACTCAGGGGCATTCTACCTCCGAGCTATACCCCCAGCCCTATTTTTTTATTTTGAAACCAAGTCTCACTAAGTTGCGGAGTGCCTCAGTAGGTAGCTGAGGCTGGCCTCAAACCCGGATCTTCTGGTCTCAGCCTCCCAAATGCTGGCATTACAAGCATGCGCCACCACGCCCGGCTTTTATTCTTTATTTTGAAACAGCGTCTCATTAAGTTGTGGAGGACCTAAGTAGCTGAGGCTGGCAGCAAACCTGCGATCCTCATATCTCAGCCTCCCAGGTACTGGGATTACAAGCATGCACCACCACACCCGGCTTGTGAAAATATTCTCATCCTATTCTGTTAAAGCATATTTGTTCAGTTTGCCATTGACAGTTGCTATAACTAAAAAATTGAATATTCCGAGTTGGAAGGAGCTTTTCAACTAGGATGTAGAGTAATTTAAGATGTTTTGTCATACATGACATTTAAGTCCCAAGTTATTTCAGTGCTCATCCATAAGTGTTTCTTCTTCCCACTTTAGTCTGCTATGTCAAAAAACTGCATCAAGCTTTTGTGTGAAGATCCTGTGTTCGCAGAATATATTAAATGTATCCTAATGGATGAAAGGACTTTTCTGAACAACAACATTGTCTACACATTCATGACACACTTCCTTCTAAAGGTGGGTAGTACTTCAGGAACTCCTTGTGTCTCTTCTCGTTGGTTACTGCATGTTTTCATTATGTTGGTCTTTTGGAGATGTTTTTTAAATCATCTTTTCCAGGTTCAAAGTCAAGTGTTTTCTGAAGCAAACTGTGCCAATCTGATCAGCACCCTTATTACAAACTTGATAAATCAGTATCAGAACCTACAATCTGATTTCACCAACCGAGTTGAAATTTCCAAAGCAAGTGCTTCTTTAAATGGGGTAAGAACTGTGCAAAGAAAAAGGCATGTACTTAAAACAGTCCTTTAAATCACCTTGTATTGGCCTTCATATGATTTTGCAGTCATAACTGTTTATAAGTTATACACGATAAAAGTCTTTGCAGATGTGTTTGCTATGCCTTGTGTGTATGTAGTCTGTGCCTTCATCACCTTGAATGATATGCTGATGGCATTAAGTATGTTGAAGGCAGGAAACATTCCCTCTACCTCTGCTTATTTATATTCTTGGAAACATTACTTGTGATGCTTTCTTTTGCCTCTGGCTCCTAAATCAGAACAGACTGATTTTTTTTTATTTTGTGTGTGTGTGAGAGAGAGAGAGAGAGACACACACACACACACACACACACACACACACACACACACACACAATTGAGCCCGGGGGCATTCACTTCTAAGCTATACCCCCAGCCCTATTTTATGTTTAGTTTGAAACAGGGTTTCACTAGGTCAATGAGTCTTCACTACTTGCTCAAGCTGTCCTTGAACTTAAGATCCTCCTGTCTCAACCTCCAGGTACTAGAATTACGGGCATGTGCCCTCACGCCCAGCTTGATCTGTTGATTATAAAGGCAGTTAAACTAGAGAAGTAGTTGCCTTGTGGAGATTCCCATGACAGCCATGTCACATATTGAAACCTGGAAATGTGTTCAAGAATATCGGTCAGCAGCAGCCTAAGTACCAAGATGCTTTCACACCAGGACTGATTATGAAGAGAGCAAGACCATACTATTTGTGACATTCACCAGAATTTAGCTTAAGAAACCAACTTCTATACTAAGTCCTAAAGTTCTCATGGATCACTCCAGGTTTCACTTTAAAATTCTATTTAAGTTTGGTTAAGTCCTATTTTTTTCTCCTTTTCCAATTCCAAAAATTGAGTTTTTTGGTATGTGTGTCTTGACGTGGGCTTAAAATAATGGTGTTAGTGACTTAAAGCTGATGAAATACAGTAGTATCCTAATGCTGGCTTTCTGGTTTTAGTATTTTTATAATGGCAGAGAGAAACTAGGATAGACTCCTGAGAAATAAACATCTGCATCTAACTGCAAAGAGTTGTGTCAAAATGTTGGCTTTAGAATTTGAAATGTTCCTGTCTGGGTTTTTGTAGGACCTAAGGGCACTTGCTTTGCTCCTGTCAGTACACACTCCTAAACAATTAAACCCAGCCCTAATTCCAACTCTGCAAGAGCTTTTAAACAAATGTAGGACTTGCCTGCAACAAAGAAACTCACTCCAAGAACAAGAAGCCAAAGAAAGAAAAACTAAAGGTTAGCTTTATACTACCTTTAGGGTTGGGAATGGGAAAAATACTGTGGTGTAACAGACATTTTAATAGCTCTAAGTTCAATTGAACCTCCTAAATATAAATGCTAAGAATTGGCTTTTCACAACCCCCCTCCCCTCAATGCGGTCTTGTGACCCCTTTCAGAGAGATTCCCATCATGGTGTTTGTCTTCACAGATGATGAAGGGGCGACTCCTGTTAAGAGAAGGCGAGTTAGCAGTGACGAGGAGCACACTGTGGACAGCTGCATCAGTGACATGAAAACAGAAACCAGGGAGGTCCTGACCCCAACGAGCACTTCAGACAATGAAACAAGAGACTCCTCAATTATTGATCCAGGAACCGAGCAAGATCTTCCTTCCCCTGAAAATAGTTCTGTTAAAGAATACCGAATGGAAGTTCCATCTTCATTTTCAGAAGACATGTCTAATATCAGGTCACAGCATACAGAAGAACAGTCCAACAGTGGTAGATTTGAAGACTGTAAGGAATTTAAAGACCTGCACTGTTCCAAGGATTCCACTCTAGCTGAGGAAGAATCCGAGTTCCCATCCACTTCTATCTCTGCAGTTCTGTCTGACTTAGCTGACTTGAGGAGCTGTGATGCTCAAGCTCTGCCCTCCCAGGACCCTGAGGCTGCTTTATCACTCAGTTGTGGCCATTCCAGAGGACTCTTTAGTCACATGCAGCAACACGACATTTTAGATACCCTGTGTAGGACCATTGAATCTACAATCCATGTGATCACAAGGATATCCGGCAAAGGAAACCAAGCTGCTTCTTGACATTAGATGTAGCATGTCTATTTTAAGTCCCCTCCCAATGCTGTTTGTATAAGTTTTGCTTATTTGTTTTTGTGCTTCAGTTTGTCCAGTGCTCTCTGCTTGAATGGCAAGATAGATTTATAGGCTTATTTCTTGGTCAGGCAGAACTTCAGATGAAAAAAAAAATTGCATCTTCAGTATACTTTCTAAAGGGCAATCAGATAATGGATATGTTTTATGTAATTAAGAGTTCACTGTAGTGGCTTTCATTTAATATGGCTGTCTGGGAGAAACAGGGATTCCTTAACCCTGTACAATGTAATTTAAACTTACAGCATTTTTACTGTGTATAATATGGTGTCCTCTGTGCCAGTTTTGTACCTTATAATAGAGGCAGATTGCCTCCGATCGCTGTGGTTCTTATTATCAAAATTAAGTTTACTTGTATACGGAACAACCACAAGAAATTTGATTCTGTAAAGAATCCTCTTTAGCTGTGGCCTGGCAGTATATAAATGGTGCTTTATTTAACAGAATACCTGTGGAGGAAATAAAGCACACTTGATGTAAAAATAATTGTTTTATTTTTATTGACATGACTGATTGCTATTCTGTGCACTTAATTAAACTGATTGTGATGACTTTTCATTTGTTTACATACGTTGCTTCGGTTTTCTGAGATGCAAGTACTGAGGGAACTGAATGGGGGAAGCACTTGCCCATTCTATTTCATTAGAAGGCTTAGTGGCAGTCCCAAAAAGCAACTTAGCCCATCCACTTACTAGTCCTCTCTACCCCAAAGTGCATAACTGCTGCAGGATCCACCAAGGAAGGCAGAAGAGTGTGACAGCACAGCCAAATGCTCCTCATGCCAAGCAGTATACCACCACTTCACTACCTAAGAGCTACACACCTTAAAAACCCTAAAGCACAAACAAAGGATTAGTGAACATGCCATTTATTTTTTTGTCTCCTTAAACTATGGCTGGCAAAGTTGAGCTTGCCAGAACAACTTTTAGCTTGGGAAGCCTCAACTATCTGCACGCACAGACTCATTCCAGAGGCACATCTATGGAAGGTGAGGGTAATTCCTGATTTCAGGTTGCTTCCTACTTTTTAACTCAATTGCAGAGTCTAGAGATAGTAAAACTATAGAGTCAATCAAGGCTTTTAAATTCTGTATAAGTTCATGGATTTCATCCAGTATCAAATAAATTAAGGTGTTTGTTTTTTTAGGAAGGATAGGGAAGAGAGAAACATGACACTTTCTGCTATAAAAAGTAATGCGCTTATAAAACCTAACTATTCAGCCATTTAGGGTGGTCAGCTGCAGTAAGCCTTTTATTTCTTCAAAATGCTGTTTCTGCCAACAGAATTTCATGTTTTCTTCTTTACAGACAGGCACTCCTTTACAGTCCAACTGTAATTCCGTTTGCCCTAGAGTAGGCACAAAACTCAGTGCAACTGTTGCATAGTGTTCTGGAAGGAAAACAGGAGCGTTATTACTGCATTATGAAAAGGAAAAGTCCAAACCAACTCTACTATCACTGGACCTTTATCCACAAGGGCACATAACATACCTTCTGGCCAGTTCCTACATCTCCATTTCATGACGATCTTCCTATTTTTTAACTGAAAACAAAAGGGAAATTCCACTCAACACCTTTTAAAACTTCCCACAAGACAATACAAAACAAAATCCTTTGGATTAACATCCTTAAAGTACTACAGAAATCCACGAACATCATATAGTCTGCCTTCTAGCTTACATGCCAAGATATCTCCCAATAGCACTTAATATAAGGACAGTAAATAGTAGTAGTAGTAGTAGTAGTAAAAACAGCCAATGTCAAGAGTGAGGGAAGTGATGTTTGACAACACGAACTCTAATTTGGGTATGTGTGCGGTACTGGGGATGGAACCCAGAGGCATTCTACCACGGAGCTACACCACCAGCCCTATTTTAGTCTTTTATTTTGAAACAAGGTCTAAGTTGCAGAGGGCTTATGTTGCTGAACCTGCAATCCTCCTGTCTTGCCTCCCAAGTACTGGGATTACAAGCATGCGCCACCACACCTGGCTCGAACTCTACTAATTTAAGTGGCAGAACCAGAGGAGTTTGGGAGTTGGATATAGGGCTCTGCTTTGTGTGTGGTACTACGGTTGGAACCCAGACCTTCCTGCATATGTGCTCTACTACTCAGCTACATCCCCAACCCAAGACCTGTTTCTTCTAAAATCATAAGTATTTGCATAATAACGAAACTAAGGCTTCATCTTTATCATTAGTACACTTTTTTTTTTTTTTTGCGGTACTGGGGATTGAACTCAGGGGCATTCTACCTCCGAGCTACACCCCCAGCCCTATTTTTTTTTTTTTTTTTTTTTTTTTTTGCGGTACTGGGGATTGAACTCAGGGGCATTCTACCTCCGAGCTACACCCCCAGCCCCTTTTTATTCTTTATTTTGAAACAGAGTCTCACTGAGTTGCGGAGTGCCTCACTAGGTAGCTGAGGCTGGCCGCGAACCTGGATCCTCAGGTCTCAGCCTCCCGAATGCTGGG
>PVLC010042102.1:0-13066 GCA_004027655.1 Graphiurus murinus
AAGAGAAATATAGGCAAATACTGAATAGGGATGGTGTTTAGGAGTTTCTAGTAGAAATAACCCCTTTTATAAGATGTTTTGGACATAGAGTTGAAATAGCCTTTCTTTATTTTCATACAACTCAACATTGGAAAGATTCTTTAAACATTTATTAGTTCCAGTAATCAACTGAGAAACAAAAGTAGAGTCATTGAAATTGATGTATAAAAATGAAATGGCAAATGCTATGATTTCTTTCCTCTTACCTCTTTGATCTTGTTTTCAGTGAATACCCTGTTCAGCGATCAAAGAAAGATTCTGAGGGAGTGGAGATGGGAGTTGCTGGTTCCGTCAGCCTTCTTCAGAATGTCACCTTGTCTACCCAGCCCATTTCAAGTTTGGACTGGAGTCCAGATAAGAGAGGGCTCTGTGTCTGTAGTTCATTTGACCAGACAGTGAGAGTACTGATTGTTACAAAACTCCAGACAATTTAATCTGAAGACTTCGGACTTGGAAATTTCCAGAGGGACACTCACGAATTCAGGACATGTTCTGGGATCCTCTGACCCTCATTGAACAAAGTTGGATTTGGCTGATAAATAAAGGCCCCAGACACAAACCTCCCGGCCAGCCTCCAGCCTCTCTCCAGGTGTGTTTGGTGACCTGACTGGATACTGGCTTGCTCTGCACGTGGGACCACCACACATCTCCAGGACCAGCTTTCTTCTGCTCCTCTCCATTTCCAATACAAAGTCAGGAGCTGGGCACAGTGGCGCACACCTGTAGACCCAGCTACTCAGGAGGCTGAGGCAGGAGGATCGTTGAGCCCACAAGTTCAAGACCAGCCAGGGCTATATAGTGAGACGCCCATCTCAAAGTAAATAGATAAATATAAGTATACCAAAGTCAATAGTTCTTGATATTTAAACATTTTAATTTCACTCTGTATCCCCAAAATTCTACATTTTATGTTTACATTTGTGTTATATTTTAGTGTTATAGCGTTGTGGTAGGGATACTTTATTTGGTTTAAAAATAGTTGACCTTGGAAAAACTACCATGACTTAACCTTCATAAATACATTTTGAGAGATTTCAGCATCTGTGAGTTTCTGTACAGAATATTGTTTTATAAGGTATTAAAATGGCACTGTCAGACTGGATTTATGTAACTACTTTCAGCAGTATAACTTGTAAAATGAAATACTATGATTTACAAAGACCTCTTAATATACAAGAGTTGAGTTAAACTTGGTTGTTGACTGTGACTGGTGATGCTGAGATATAGAGGCTTTAAGGGATTTTGTGGCCTTATTTTTTGTCAAGCCTTTTAAATATATTTTATAAATAAACTTCTGTTTTTGAAGTCTGTGGAATCTTTGACTCTGTTAACAGTAGCAGTAATGGGAATACCATCACTTCTTACTTTATAAATGCTTAGTAAGTACCTCTTGGTTCCCTTTGTTTCTTTACTGTTCCCCATCTCCTTAGCTCAGCCTTTGGAGGTATTAATGCTGTTGCGCTTTCTGTAAGCCTACACTCCCCCATCTCCATTCAAGTGAACAGAGCCACCGGAAATACTCAAAATAGGTAAAATTTGTGTGATTTCAGGGGTCAATAGAGAGCCACTTGTTTGGACTATTAACTTCAGAAAGTTAACATTTAGCTCCCTAAAATTTTTTCTAGAACAATGCTATGGACATAATTATGAAAGTAAAAAATTACATTGAACTTTAAAAAGCCTATATTTTGCTTTTTTTCTCACAATAGTCAAAGAAGAGAAATGGAAATTTTGTGAAAATCTCTCTTAGAACACTTGTATTTGGTATTATAATTAGGTTTAAGTCAAGAACAATAAATACATAGATTTCATTAACTCTAAGATGACATACATAGATATATCTTACACCACTGAGAAAGAAAAATGGCCACCAATGAAAATATGGCAATGCTTTTCTTATTAGTGTGTGTTTGTATTAATTTTTTGGGGGGGAGGGGTTTGAACCCAAGACCTATGCATGCTAAGCATATGCCCTACCATTAAACTCTATATTGCCTAGGACTTGAATGGTCTTTTTTTGTGTGTGTTGCACTGGGAATTGAACCCAGAGGCATTCTACCGCTGAGCTACACCCCAGCTCTATTTTTTATTTCTATTTCCAAACAGGGTCTCATTAGGTTGATGAGAATTTTGCTATTTGCTGAGGTTGTCCCCGAACTTATGATCCTCCTGTCTCAGCCTCCCAAGTTCTGGGATTACAGGCATGTGCCCCCATGCCTGTCCTTGAATGTTCTTTTAAATATATTTAGACATAAGCTTTTGATTTTTTCACTATTATACCACTTGTATACTCTTAAAAGTGAAATATATGCAAAATTAATTAGGTATGGCATTCTTCACATTTCTTCACATTCAGAGTCTAATCCTAAATCACTTTTTCTTCTTTAGTTGGGCTTGGTGGCACATGCCTGTAATCTATATATCTGGGAGGCTGAGATAGGAAAATTGCAGATTTGAGGCCAGTATGTGGTAACTTACTAAGACCCTGTTTCAAAATAAAGGTAGAGGTTCAATCCTCAGTTTAAAAAATAAATAAATTATCTTTTCTTTCTAAATCACTTTGAGTTCAGGCATCAGTATTCATGTTTTACCAACATTTTAATTATGTTTTCATAGTATTGTCCTCTGCTGTATAACAAACTACTGAAGAACTTGTATCTTCTAACAGTAGCATTTGCTTTGTTTTGGAGTCTGACTTGGACAGGGCCCAGCAGGGAAGGCTCATCTGTGCTCCAGGCGGTATCCAGCAGGTGGCTTGACTCAGTGCTGGTGGCTCTGCTTCCAGCATGCCACTCACATGACCGGCAGTGTGGGCTGGGATCCTGCGGCCTCAACACATGGCCTGGGCCTCCTCAGAGCACGGTGCCTGGATTCCAAGGAGGAGCATCCCAACAGGAGAAGATAGCTTGGTTTTCCGTGGCCTGACTTCATAATCCATTTAACATCACGTCAGCCACACTAGGAATTGAGGCAATCACCCTCCACCCCCAAAATAAAAGGTGAGGGGACATAAATTCCACTCCTTGACAGAAGCTTGGCTAGGTTCTAACATTGCATGTGAGACTTGAAATATAGTTATTTTTGCAAAACACAATCTAGCACAGTGATTATATGATGCATCATTTCATGGATGCATAAATAAGGCAGAGGGCGGGGGCTGATGTACTTGTTACAATGGATAAAATATATTCTTATGCATTCCACTCATCTGTCTACCCTTTCTTGCTTCTAATCCATCACAGACATGACTAATCAATCATGGCACTTGTTTCCCCTGAGCCTCACAGGCTTTTTCACACACTACTAGCAGGCACTACCAACTGTTGGCAGGTGAGCTGAAACTTAGTATCCTCAGTCTAGAGAATGATGCCCGATGGAGGCCAACTAGCCTCTTGGACCAGCAGTCATGGGAACCCCCCACCTCATCCTTGGCTTTGTGTTTTGGCATGCCACGAAATGATGAGGCTCTCCAGCCCCGTGCCATGTAAGCCAAACTGAGACAAAAACCAAGATGGCCCTTCATTCACAAGTAATAAAGGATGAGCCCTTTAGGTACCAAAATGTCTACTTTTGCCAACTGGCACAGCTTCTTGTTCATGTCAATGGGATGCTGGGCTGTAAAATGGTTCTGAAGGCTTCCTGTAAATGTGGAATTAGAAACAGATTTTGACTGTAAAATAATTCATCTAGCCTTTAAAGAAGCTTAAAAACCTATCTTAGAATAGTAAAGTTATACTGTGCACATTTTTACTGCAAAATTTGTTTCCAATTCTTATGTAGATTCACATATAGTACTTTGTTAGCTGTGGTAATAAATTATAGTGTGAGGCCTAGGACCTTCCAGGCAAATGCTAGTTTATGAATAATTTATTTCCTTTGCTCACCGGATTGTCCCCTAAAGTAAGTGAAGCATGTGGGTTTTGGATATAAAGCTGGCTTGTGCAACCTTATTACAATAATCTACAATCCGAACTTTGGTTACTTTGAAAAATAAGTGGGCAATTAGCTTTTGACTGTTTTTGAAGATAATGGTTGGTTATTTTTTACTCAGGAAGCCACATCCCTAGATGTCATGTATACACACACACACACACACACACACACACACACACACGTGTGCGCACACACATTTTATTGGTATGTTGTAATTATACATCATAGGGAGAGTCAAAGTGGTATGTGAATACACGCACACAGCACTTGGTGTGCTTCCCTCTGTATGCCACCTTGCTCCCCCTTCCTCTCTCCCCATCTGTGTTAGGGAGATTGGTGTGACGCCTTCACGTATAGACATGGCATTATTGCATTATTTGAACTGTTTCCTTCCTCGGTTCTCCTTTTTCCCTTTCCTTCCTCCCTCCCCCCAACCCCTTCCGCTACTCTACTGGTCTCTCTCCTCATTTGACTGAAGTCCCTTTTGTTTCCTATTTTCTCTCTAGCTTCCACATGAGAGAAAACATATGACCTTGGACTTTCTGAGCCTGGCTGATCTCACTTAGCATAATATTCTTTAGTTCCATCTATTCTCCTGCAAATGGCATAATTTTGTTCTTCTTTATGGCTAAGTAAAATTCCATTGTGTGTGTATGTTGGAATCTTAGCCCCGTAGGCCTGGAGAGACCTCGCCTCAAGATGGCGCCTGGCAGAGTGCCAGGAGCAGCTGCAGGTGGTAACATCCTAGGGCTTGCCACGTCAGAGCGCATGCGCCAGCACGTCAGAGCGTGGACAGTGCGTGCCCAATAGGGGGCTGTAGTGTTATTTAAATTGCCTGAGTGATCTACTCCCTGATAGGCTTACGGGGTTTTCCTCTTTACGGCTCCTCTGATACCTGACTAAATATAAGGAGTCTCTCCTGTGAGGGAGAAGGAGTAAGAGAATAGGGAGGGAGTAAGAGAAGAGAGAGAGAGAAGAATAAAGAAGCTTGCACCATTCCTGTGTGATTATCGTCTCTTTGGGCCCTCGCGGGCAGGCGGGGGTCCGGTGCGGGGGATGATATGTGTATGTGTATACCACGTTTTCTTGATCCATTCATCTGTTTATGGACACCTTTTGTGAATTGTGTCTTGCCACTCTGTGTGTGTGTGTGTGTGTGTGTGCGACTGAACCCAAAGGCATTCTATTTCTGAGCTACACTTTCAGCCCTTTTTAATTTTTTACTTTGAAACAGGATCATGCTAGGTTGCTGAGAGTCTTGCCAAGCTGCTGAAGCTGTCCTTGAACCTGCAGTCCTCCTGTCTCAGCCTCCCAAATACTGGGATTCAGGTGTGTGCCACCACGCTTGGCTTGTGTCTTGCCACTCTTACAGTATTGTACAGCCTACCTCGTACAATGGGTTGGGTTTAGACTGCCAGGCCCCTATTTGCACAGGACGCTCCTTCAGGACAGGCCATACCCACCAGTCCCAATAAAG
The DNA here is from genome assembly GCA_004027655.1 of Graphiurus murinus. Taxonomy (NCBI): domain Eukaryota; kingdom Metazoa; phylum Chordata; class Mammalia; order Rodentia; family Gliridae; genus Graphiurus; species Graphiurus murinus. The sequence continues at coordinate 5,450 of PVLC010042102.1, forward strand.
CCGGGGAGCTAGTGCTGTCCTCCTAAGAAAGCCTGGGGGCGCTGGGCCCACGCTGCTTTCAGACCTGGGAGGACCTGCCGACAGAAGTCCTGTTCTTTGTCCAGCCAGCAAGGACTCAGTGCTGTGTGCACAATGTCCTCAATCCCACTTCCACCCCACACCCCTGAATGCTGCCTGGCTGGGGAGAAATCCTCTGACAGCAGAAGTCTCCTCCGTTTTCTCCAAGGTCCAGCATGAACAAGCGGCAGCCTGAGGATGACTTTGTCCAGACCCTGTGAACCTGTGCCACTGTGCAGGGCTCCAGAGGGACAAAACCCTGCTTTGTCCTCAGCCCCAGAATCAGGGAAGTGATTCATTGGAACAAACCCAAGGGAGCAGGTGCAGACTGTCCTCACCGTGCCACAGCCTTGGCCGCAGCGCCCACGGGTGTGTATATTTTGTGTCAGACATCAAGCTTGAATGAAGGAACAGGTTTTTTTCTTTAGTGGTTTGTTTGGGTTTGGGGTAGTACCGGGAACTGGGGAGCAGGATTTTGATTGTGTATTCTTAAATTATAAAGAGAGATTTACAATAAACACCTCTGCTCCTAGGGAAAACCCAGAAATAGCTACAGTCATGGCTGTGGTCAAGGGCAGCTGCATTTATACAGTAGTGCTGGAGCAGTTTTCACAAAGGATTCTTTGCTTCTTTGTACTGAAGATTGAACCCAGGTGTGTTCTATCACTGAGCTACACCCCATCCCTTATTATTGATAAGTTGCTGAGGCTGAGACTGACCACAAATCAGTGGTCCTCCTGCCTCAGCCTCCCAAGCACAGGAATTATAGGTGTGCTCACCCTCCCCGGCTACAAGGATTCTTTAACACTTGAGCTTTGCTTATGGTGCCCTGATTCAATCCTATCCTCAAGGCAACTTACAACCAGATCTCTCACAGTACCTTCATACCATATTCCATAAATGTTGGCGGGTTATAAAAATGATGAAATAATGACAAAATACATAATTAGAAAAAAATCTGTATTACCTCTGGCCAGTTTTTTTGTTTGTTTGTTTTGTTTTGTTTAGTTATCTGTATTATGTAGGATCAATTTCAACTCTAAGTAATTGGAAACTGAAAAATATAGGCTTTTATTTTGCTTTCTTGTCAAAATCGGGTAGGCAGTCCAGAAGGATATAGTGTCTCCACAATGACCAGGGACTTGGCTCCCTTTGTCTTGTTTTTTTTTATTATTATTATTATTTTTCAGCATGGATTTTTATACGTTTCTTGAGTACAACAGGGTTACATAGACATTTATGACATATCAATCATTGTCAGAACACAAATAGCACCACTTCTTCGTTTTACACGTATAGTCCACATTCTTAACATAGCCTGGTCAAGCAAATTTTCTAGAGTCATAAAACCATAATCCTTTAGGGTCATCTATTTACTTTCTAAGAAGTAGGAGGGTCTTTCATCTACGCATCTTAGGAGCAATCTCCAGACTTGGAAATGCCGATGTAGCCATAGTAGAAGAGTCAGTATAATTACTCATATATGCAGATAGCAACTGCCTGGGGGGAGAGGGCCCAGCTGGGCTCCCACAGCTCCCCCATTTTTATTTTAAAATGCACGAAGGACTGTGCCTGTCTTAGGTCGTTTCCTACTAGGTGCTTAATCTTACCCGTCATGGGGTTTCGATGAGTCATTCAATGAGCCCTGTCTTAGGTTGATTTGCCCTGAGAAAATTGAACCTGTCATTGATTACCAGGCCCTGTGTGAGGCAGTGCTTGCATTTTTATTCCATGTAAATCTGCTTGTATACTAACATAGGCATTGATCACAAGGCGTACAATTACATGTCTTCCAACCCACCATCCAATATAGCTGCTTCAGCTCCAAGCATACATCCACACCCCAACCATCTAAGAAAATAGCAAGCCAGATATAATGGTACACACTTGTAATCCCAGCACTTGGGAGGCTGAGACAGGAGGATCACTGGTTGGAGGTCAGCCTCAGCAACTTAGAAAGGCCCTCAGCAACTTAGTGAGATTCTGTTTCAAAACACAAAATTAAAAACAGGGCTAGGGGTATAGCTCAGAGATAGAATGGCCCTGGGTACAATCCCACACCAAAAAAAAAAAAAAAAAAAAAAAAAAAAAAAAAAAAAAAAAAAAAAAAAAAAAAAAAAAAAAAAAAAAAAAAAAAAAAAAGGTAAGACAAATCACATCTTGCTACTTTTAAGAACACCACTTCTGGTTTCATGATGGTAATGATTTGGTCATGTGGTGAGACTAAGAAAGATAGACTTTATTCATGCAATGATATGCTCAGCAAACAGCTAGGCATACTCCTACTGAGCAAGAGAGGGAAGTGGATTTAGGAGACATAAATGGATTCAGTCACAGTGTACCAGACAGCCAAGCACAGAGTCTAGTGACCAAGTTCTCCCATGAGGTAAAAATGAAGGTCTGAATAATTCTGTCTTTCTAGGCCAGATCTGGGTCCTGGCACCACATACTCCCTTCTGTATCTTCTCCATTAGCTGTCATAAATGTTGGAAATAACTTTTCATAGCATCAAGAAAAGGCACATGTTCGAAAATTGCTTGGCAAGACTCTTTAACTTTTTTGCAAAAAAGGGTCCTCCCAGGTATGAGAGAGAGCACACCTGAGGAAGAACCCAGTGGGTCTTATATCCCTAATGCAAAGCCCCTCCTGTGTAGAACTCCTGTTGGTGGGAGTTACAACTTCCCATTCTTTCCGGTCAGCTACAGGAGAAGATGGGGGAGGGTCAACACCTACAACTCTTTTTTTTTTTTTTTTGTGGTACTAGGGATTGAACGCGGGCATTTTACCTCTGAGTTACACCCCCAGCCCTATTTTTTATTCTTTATTTTGAAATATGGTCTCACTAAGTTGCGGAGTACCTCACTAGATAGCTGAGGCTGCCTGCGAACCTGGATCCTCCAGTCTCAGCCTCCCAAATGCTGGGATTACAAGCATGAGCCACCATGCCTGGCATCATTCCTTTTTATATACTGGTTTAGTTCCTGTTTGCCCCTTGGACCTTTTGTCAAAGAGGGCCAGGAGAACTTGCCTAGGACTTTAACCAAAAAATGGATACATGCTGCTTCAACAAAATGGCGGTTTAAATCAAGCTACTTCTTTCACAGAAAAGATACAATTATATTCTTACAATTCTCCCTCATTTAATATACATTATTACTCTTTTCTTCAAATTCTATTAACATACCTTGACTCTTGCTCAAAAACAGAGATTATTTTGGTAATCTATAGAGGATGGTTCAGTTAGAACTGTCTGTCTCAGAACCATGACCCTAATACAGAGGATTATATCACATCCTAGTAGGATTGCCGTGGGACAACACGATCTCACTCGTGGGTTCTTGGCCTCCATGATAAAAAGAATTTTAACACATGCCAGTCAGGAACAAAAGGCAGGAATTTATTTAGGAAAGTAAAGGACTAGGGGAGAAAACAGGTGAGCAGACATCTTCCGGGCCATGCAAGCAGGAGGGCAAGAGAGAGTCTTTGCATCCTTCAGTCCTTATATAGACTTCCAAGAGGGGTTGGCACAGAAGATGTTTGGACCTCCTCTTCTCAGGTATAGGTGGTCGTTCCAAGAAGGGGTGGGCACAGAAGAAGTCCGGACCTCCCCTTTCTCAGGTTTTCAAAAGATGGGAGGTCACTGGCTGAGATCTGTCCTTTGTCCTGAATCTCAGGTGGGGGCAGGGATCCAGGAGATTAAATGTGTGGGCCTGAATAAGACTTCTGCCTAAGACCTGGGCACACTCTATAGGGTGCAGTTAGCTTATGAACTCTCCAGATTTTAAAACTATATATTTCCTTTCCTTCCCAATGTCTCCTTTCTGCCTAAATTTTATTCCTTCTACTCTACTTCATCAGGATCATTATTTCAAATATTATAAGAAATATTATGACCAGAGTCAATATTTCTCCTTGTTCTCCAAACCATTGTTCCACACTGGGGAAAAGATCATCTACCCTTGAGCCAATTATATTCTCACATAAAAAAAAAAAAATAAAGAGGAATCACTTGGTTTTTTGTTCCCTTTGAATAATTTATTATTCTTTATTATTATTATTGACAGTACTGAGGATTGAACACAGGACATTATACCACTAAGTGTCAGCTCTTTACCTTGTTTATTTTAAGACAAGTCTCATTAAGTTGCCCAGACTGGTCTAGAACTTGCCAGTCTCCTGCCTCAGCCTCCCTAGTCACTGGAATTACAGATGTGCGCCACTATATCTGATTTATTATCCTTTATGTACATGGAATGGAAGCCCAGCCTGGTACAAAAATCTGAAAGGAAAATCCCCTCTCAAAACTAGTGATCTTCTATTTTAATTTTCTTTTCTTTGAAATTTATTTATTTGGTACTGGGAATTAAACTCAGGGGCATTCTACCTCTGAGCTACACCCCTAATCTTTTTTAGTTTTTATTTTGAAACAGGGTCTCACTAAGTTGCTGAGGGCTTCACTAAGTTGCTGAGGCTGGCTGCGAACCTGCAATCCTCTCTTAGCCTCCCAAGTACTGGGAGTACAAGCATGCACCACCATGCCCGGCTTGGAAATTATTTTTACTTCATACTTTCTTTTGAGTCCTAAATACTTTTTCTATTCAGGAATAGTCCAAAGATGCAAGCAAAATGTGAGTGGGACACTTTACCTTGGGCATTTCTGTAAACTCACAAAAGAAACGTGAAGCAAGAACAGTGTATTTATGATCTAGTCTCTAATGGTGCCTGTCTAAAATTACTTTTATGGATTTCAGTCAATATGTTTTGGGAATGTCAGAGGGCTATCCAACCCAGAAAATGATTTTATCCTTTTTCTATAGAGAACAGCCAAAAGATTTCGGGCATATGTGAGGGTTCGTGAGAATGAAATTCTATTATGCCGGAGCCCTATCAGGTCAGCCTCAACACTGAGTGACTTACGGGGTCCCTGGGAGGACAGTTCTCCTTCCCAAAGCAGCTCCATTCCAGACCCGGCCTTTGTGTAGTCGAAGACCCGGGGTGCACTGCCCCCTTGTGGGGGATATGAACACTGCAGGCCTCTCACCATGAAAGAAAATGGATCTTGCCTTTTAAATCCGACTGGCAAAGTCTGCCCTGTTTAATTCCCAGAAGGAACACAAGTCAAATTGGACCTTTAGAAACACATCATCTTATAGAAATTTCTTCTAAAATATGAGTGTATATGAAAAAATCCACTTTTTATATGATAACACTGCATAGCTGGGCTATGCTTGTTTTTACACAATCAGCCCAAAATTGTCTCATTGCCTTATTATAGATTCGATCTTACTTTTAGCATGAAAGTTTTCTTCAAAGAGAAAACATTTTCTAAAGTAGAGAGTATATATCTTTCCCTCCCACCAATTTATTCTGTAAGTTCTGATTTTAATGAAGTAACCTCAAAGCAAGGACTTTTTTCTTTTTTTTTAATAACATTGCTTACCTTCTCGTAAGAATGCTAGGATTTCTGCCTTCTTTGCTCCAGAATTTGCACATGATATAGTCATTGTTTTTTATACTTTTACTGGTGCATTGTAATTATACATCATAGAGAGATTCAAAGTGATATATTTATACCTACCTGCATCACTTGGTGTATTTCCTTCTGTGATTTTAAAAGCCATTTTGGCACTTGTGAGTTAGTGAATAGGAGCCCGTTTCCTGCCTTCACTGCTGCTGTGGACCGCAGTTCAAACAAGCAGCACAGAATAAATGGTGTGCTCAAAAGAGACTCACAGTTCTCCCTCACACAGGAGGCAGAAGACACTCACGCGTCCTGCTTCTCATCTTCTTCACCTTTTCTTCTTTATTACAGGTAAGCTTTTCACAGCCCATCAGATCAGTGCTGGAGGAGCCCTGCCAGACTCCCTGACCAATCCTTTCACTTGGAAGCAGGCCCCAGGTCCAGTCTCCTGACCTCACAGTCCAGCACTCTTCCCCTGCACCTCTGTTCCCTTCCAGAAGCCAGGGCGCCACTCAGTGCAGCAGCCAGAAATTGAGAACAGGTGTGCAAACAATACCTCCATTCAGAGGTGATAAGAGTAAGCAAATAAACCACCAGGGAGGAACAGGAGCAGGGCTTTGGCTCTCACCACCCTGCAGATAAACAAGAGTTTGATCTAGGCTCAGCACATCCCTTATCTGGTGAAAGATAACGTCCACTCAGAGGGAGTCCCTGCTTGCTGTAAACAAGGTTGGGAACCCTACAGAGCCCTGGTCTGGCCACACGCTGACTGCACCAGGGCTTGGGAACAATGGACTAGAGGAAATTCTATCTGACCTGGGGAGGCCCTGAACTCCTAAGAGATCACAGACTAAGAAGCCCAAAGAAGACAACCTAGAAGTCTCTGCAGGAGAGCCCAGGTGGCCATTAAGTGTCACTAACCCACTAAGTGCCTTTTAGGGTTTTATCCAGCACATCTGGAAAAAACTTCTTAGGAGAAATGACAAAACCTTGTTCTCTTTCTCACTGCTGAGGCTCAAGGGAGTTTGGCAGGGCTCCTTCCTTTAGCACTGACATCTGATGGGCTCAAGCTCAAGATACCATAGAAGAGGAAACCTCAGAGGGAAAACCATTAGCAAGTCTCCAGAAAGACTTAATCAGAATTACCTCCACAAATGATAATGCTATAGACCCTGTAGTGGCACATACTTGTAATTCCAGTACTTGGGAGGCTGAGACAGGAGGGTTGCAAGTTCGAGGCCAGTCTCAGCAACGTAGTGAAGTTTTCTGCAACTTAGTGAGACCCTGTTTCAAAATAAAAAAAATAAAATAGGGCTGGGGGATGTCACTCAGAGGTAGAACATTCCTGGGTTCAATCGCCTGTACAAAAAAAAGGAGAGCTGGGCGTGGTGGCGCACGCTTGTAATCCCAGCATTCGGGAGGCTGAGACTGGAGGATCCGGGTTCGTGGCCAGCCTCAGCTACCTAGTGAGGCACTCCACAACTTAGTGAGACTCAGTTTCAAAATAAAGAATAAAAAATAGGGCTGGGGGTGTAGCTCGGAGGTAGAACGCCCCTGAGTTCAATCCCCAGTACCGCAAAAAAAAAAAAAAAAAGGAGGAGGAGGAGGAGAAGAAAAGGCTATGGTTTGGATGAGGGTCCCCCCCCCACAAAAGCTTTGGGTCAAAGGCTTGTTCCCAGGGTGACAGTCCTGGGAGATGCTGTATCATAGGGGAAGTGTGGACTCCTCAGTGCAGGGTCAGCAGGGACCTTGGCTTATGTGATGGAAAAGAATTTCATCATGTACCAGAGGCATAGGCAGAGAGTTATTTATGAAAGTAAGAACACACATTCAAGGGAGAATGCGGGCTACCTCAAAAGCGAGAGAGGCACTTTGGAGATGCAGAGCTCTTCTTTTATAGGGGGCTTTCGTGAGGGGTGGGCAGGAGGAGGTATGTGAGGATGACCTTGGTCTGGTGGTCTCAGAGGTGGTTTTTGGTCTGGTCATCCTTAGGGTCTTCAGGTTGATTGAAGCCTCCTTTATCTGATCAACAGATAAGCTGGAGAGTGTCCTAAATTACAGGTTTCTCAAGTTATTGCATCTGTCTTGTTAACATTGCA
>PVLC010042103.1:0-13074 GCA_004027655.1 Graphiurus murinus
AACAAAGGGGTTAACTGGAGAGTTCAGATAAGTCCAATCGCTTGAGACAGCGCTGAAATGTCCACACAAGCGCTCAAACGGTTACATAATAACCAGGTTACAAAGGGGTTAACTGCGGAGAGTTCAAATAAGTCCAATTGTTCAAAGGAGTAAAACTGTAAAGAGTTCTGTTAAGTCCAATTGCGCAAAGGAGTAAACTGTAGAAAGTTCTGTTAAGTCCAGTTGCTCAAAGGAGTAAACTGTAGAGGTGTAATCCCAGCATTTGGGAGGCTGAGACCAGAGGATCCGGGTTTGCGGCCAGCCTCAGCTACCTAGTGAGGCACTCCGCAACTTAGTGAGACTCGGTTTCAAAATAAAGAATTAAAAATAGGGCTGAGGGTATAGCTCGGAGGTAGAATGCCCCTGAGTTCAATCCCCAGTACCGCAAAAAAAAAAAAAAAAAAGAAATCCTTTGGTGATGAGGCACTTAACTGGATTGGTGCACCTTTATGTAGCAGATGTGTTCCAGAAACAAGAGTGAATAAATTAATTTGTGTGTGTGTGTGTGTGTGTATGGTATTGGAGGTTGAAGCTAGGGGCATTCTACCTCTTTTTTTTTTTTTTTTTTTTGGTGGAACTGGGAATGGAACCCAGGGGCATTCTACCTCACGCTGAAATGGCCTCACTAAGTAGCTGAGGCTGGCCATGAACATGTGATCCTCCTGTCTCAGCCTCTCAAGTACTGAGATTACAAGCATGGGCCATGACGACTGGCTATGGGCATTCTACCACTGAGTAACACCCCCAACCCTATTCTATTTTTTATTTTTGAAACAGGGTCTCACTAAGTTCAGAGGCTGGCCATGAACCTACAATCCTCTTGTCTCAGCCTCCTGAGTACTCAGATTCTGAGTGTGTACCACCACACAGGGGTTCAATCAAATTTTTATAATTGGAATTTATTTTAAAGGGTACAAGAGGACCTGGAGATTTAAAGCAATTTTATGGAGCATTTTTTAAATTAGTATTTTATCTTAAATGTAACACATGCAAAAAAATCTAAATATACTGGAGAAGAAAAGATATGAGAGGTAAACGTCACTTCTGCCCCTTCTAATTCCTCCCAATAATCTACTTCAAACGTTTCTTGTTTCCCCGCCATTTTCAGAGCCTGTTCCATCATGGCTTTATGAAATCTGTTTGCCTTCTTTTTTTCCCCACCAATTAATACATGATGGACACCACTCTACGTTGGGAGATAAAGAGCCCCCTCCTTTTTTTGGTACTAGGGATTGAACTCAGGGGGCATTCTACCTCTGAATACAAGCCCAGCTCTGTTTTTTTTTTGTTTTTTGTTTTTTGTTTTTTTTTTTTTTTCGGTACTGGGGATTGAACTCAGGGGCATTCTACCTCTGAGCTACACCCCCAGCCCTATTTTTTATTCTTTATTTTGAAACCGGGTCTCACTAAGTTACGGAGTGCCTCACTAGTTAGCTGAGGCTGGCCGCGAACCCGGATCCTCCGGTCTCAGCCTCCTAAATGCTGGGATTACAAGCGTGCGCCACCATGCCCGGCTCCCAGCTCTGTTTTATTTTTTCATTTTGAAACAGGGCCTTGCCCCACTAAGTTACAGTGCACTGGCCTTGAATCTAGGATCCTCCCGTCTCAGCCTCCTAGGTCATGGGATTACAGGTGTGCACCACCATGCCTGGCTGAGCACACACACACACACACACACACACACACACACACACTCACACACTCCTGCTCATTTTTGCAATGGCAGAGTGGATATATCGTAATATCTATGGTCTGTGTGACTATTACACACACACACACACACACACACACACACACACACACCTATTCTCCAATGAATATCCTGATCAATACATCCCTGTAAATATCTCTCTATACATATATAAAAATGTATTAGTCTGTTTTCTGTTGCTAAAACACAAACCAGTAAATTATAAGAGGAGAAGTTTATTTGGGCTCACAGTTTTGGTCCAAGACTGAGGGATTACATCTGGTGGTGCCTTTTTTTTTTTTTTTTTTTTTTTTGTACTGAGGATTGAACCCAGAGATGTTCTATCATTCTATCTCTGAACTACATGCCTAGCCCTATTTTATATTTTATTTTGAAATAGAGACTCACTAAGTTGTGGACAGCCTCGCTATATTGCTGAGGCTGGCCTCGAACATGTGATCCTCCTGTCTCAGCCTCCTAAGTACTGTGACTACAGGCGTGCACCACCATGCCCAGCTCAAACTGCTTTCTCTTGGTCCCTCCTATCAATGAAAATGGCATCTCATTCTTATTTAAACTGGTATTCATCAGGTGGAGGCTGAGTATATTTATCTGTGCTCTGCAAAGCAGTCGTTTTTTCAAAGTGATCCTTCAGCTGCCATGATTTCTCCCTTTCTAAGTTTGGGTTGTCATGAAGCAGCCAAAACAAGTCATTTCCAAGGGGTAAGCACGTGCAGGTCACCTTTGCTTTAAAAAAGCCATGGCTTGATCCTGCCTCTGTCCCACTTTTCTCCTGGGCATGGATGCCAGGAGATTGATGCTCATTTCCTCCTCGCCCACAGCCTCCTCTGCGCCAAGTTCTGGCGTCTGTCCCTAGCTCTTTAGTGAAGGAACATTCTGGAAAGTCACCAAGTGCCTCCCTATTGCTAAACCCCTCGACCTCTGCTCAGTAATGATTTTCCTCCATCTACGGCAAACACTTAAGGGACCCCGCCACTTAAGGGACTCTTATTATTAAGAGCTAATAATAAGAATACCTTTCTTATTATTAGCTCTTAATAAGAGAGTTGTTGGAAGAGAGTTGTTGGCCGTTTTTTATGTTTTGTTTTGTTTGATACTGGGGATTGAACCCAGGGTCATTCTACCTCTGAGCTACACCCCAAGCCTTTTTTTTTTACTTTTTATTTTTGAAACAGAGTCTCACTGAGTTGCTGAGGGTCTCCCTAAATTTTTGAGGATGGCCTTAATCCTGTGATCCTCCTGTCTCAGCCTCCCAAGTACTGAGATTATAGGCATGCGCCACCATGCTCAGATATTTTTACCTCTATTTTAAAGATAGAAATCTGAAGCCAGGTCCACTGGCACATGCTTCTAATCCCAGCTACTTAGGAGGCTGAGTCAGGAGGATAACAAGTTTGAGGCTAGCCTGGGCAACTTGGTGAGACTCTATCTCAAAACAAAAATTTTTTTAAAAGGGCTTGGAAGCCGGACATGGGGTCACACGCTTGTAATCCTAGTACCTGAGAAGCTGAGACAGGAGGATCACAGGTTTGCAGCCAAACTCAGCTACTTCATGAGGCCCTCTGCAACTTAGTGAGACTGGGTATAGCTCTGGTTTTGTTTTGTTTTGTTTTGCAGTACTGGAGATTGAACCCAGGGGCATTTTACCAACAAGCCCGGCTTTGATTTTTTTTAATTTTCTTTGATTTTTTTTTTTTTTAATTTTAAAAATATTGTTGCTGGAGTCGGGTGTGGTGGCACACACGTTCAACAACTTAGGGAGACCCTGTTTCCAAATAAAAAATAAAATAGGCCTGGGGTGTAGCTTGGAGGTAAAAGCCCCTGGGTTCCATCCCCAGCATCACACACACACACAAAAAAAAATTGTTGCTACAGCAGGGCAAGAGGGCACATGCGCCCATTCATACCTGTGTGCACACACAGAAAAAAGTTATTATTGATATATTGTGATTGTGCATGATAGTGAGATTCATAATGATACATTTATATATACACATAATATTATTTGTGTACCCTCATTTTAGAAGAAATTAGAAATGTGAAAAATGTCTCTAAAAATTGGTGAAATTGGTAATAATAAAAACAATTATAAACTAGGCGTGGTGGCACACGCTTGTAATCCCAGCATTTGGGAGGCTGAGACTGGAGGATCCAGGTTTGCAGCCAGCCTTAGCTACCTAGTGAGGCCCTCTGCAATTTAGTGAGACCCTGTTTCAAAATAAAGAATAAAAAATAGGGCTGGGGGTATAGCTCAGAGGTAGAATGCCCCTGAGTTCAATCCCCACTACTGCAAAAAAAAAAAAAAAATTATAGTTTTAGTATTTTCTGCCTGCTGAACAGTCTTCCAGATACTTTTATTTATTTGTTTGTTTATGTTTGTGGTACTGAAGACTGAACTCAGAGGAATTCTACCTCTGAACTATACTCCACCCCTTTTTAAATTTATTTATTTATTTATTTATTTATTTATTTATTTATTTATTTATTTATTTGCGGTTCTGGGGATTGAACCCAGGGGCATTCTACCTCTGGGCTACACTCCCAGCCCTATTTTTTTTTTTTTTTAATTCTTTATTTTGAAACAGGGTCTCACTAAGTTGTGTAGGGCCTCACTAAGTAGCTGAGGTTAGCAGTGAACCCATACTCTCTGTTCTCAGCCTCCCAAGTACTGGGGATTAAACCCAGGGGCATTCTACCTCTGAGCTACACCCCCAGTCCTATTTTTATATTCTTGATTTTGAAACAGGGTCTCACTAAATTGCGGAGGGCCTCACTAAGTAGCTGAGGCTGGCCACCAACCCAGATCCTCCTGTCTCAGCCTCCCAAGTACTGGGATTACAAGCGTGCACCACTATGCCCGGCTCCCCCAGCCCTATTTTATGTTTTATTTTTTCAACAGGGTCTCAGTTGCAAAAGGCCTCACTATAAGCTGCTGAAGCTGACCTCGAACCTGCAGTCCTCCTATCTCAGCCTCCCAAGTACTGAGATTACAGGTGTGTGCCACCATGCCCGGCTCTGACAGTAGTTGTCGTTATTGTTATTATTGTTATTATTATTATTATTATTATTATTATTATTATTATTATTATTAGTGTTATTGTTATTAGCAGCAGCAGCAGTACTAGGGATTGAACCCAGGGCATTCTACCTCTGAGCTATGCCCCCAGCCCTATTTTTTTGTTCTTTATTTTGAAACAGGGTCTCATTAAGTTGCAGAGGGCCTCACTAAATAGCTGAGGCTGGCCACAAACCTGCGATTCTCCTGTCTCAGCCTTCCAAGTACTGGGATTGCAAGCATGCACCACCATGCTTGACAGTTATTGTTAATCTCCCATTGTGTGAGCCCATGGCAGGACCCCCCAGCCCGGCCTCACTTCACCCTGTGGCTTATCAGGTGCATGTACAGGTCATACTGGTGACCAAGTCAGAAACAGAAGAGCGCCTTTAGGGCACATTCTCTGAGAAACCTGCAGTGAATGCTGGTAAAACACTTGGATAGCCAAGCATGGTGGTGCATGCTTGTAATCCCAGTACTTGGGAGGCTGAAACAGGAGGATCCAGGTTCCTGGCCAGCCTCAGCTACTTAGTGAGGCCCTCCACAACTTAGTGAGACTTTGTTTCAAAATAAAGAACAAAAAATAGGGCTAGGGGTGTAGCTCAGAGGTAGAATGCTCCTGGATTCAGCCCTCAGTACTGCAAAACAAAACAAAACAAAAAATACTTGGATAACTGTTCACCCATCCGTGTGTGTGTGTGTGTGTGTGTGTGTGTGTGTGTGGCACTGGGGATTGAACCCAGGGGCATTCTACCTCCGAGCTGCACCCCCAGCCCATTTTTATTTTTATTTTGAAACAGGGTCTCGATAGGTTAATGAGAGTCTCACTACTTGCTGAAGCCGTCCTCGAACCTGTGATCCTCCTTTCTCAGCATCCCAAAAACTGGGATTACAGGCATATGCCACCACACCCGGCTCACCTGTCCATTATTAAATGGCTACTCGTCAACTACCACTGCTCAACCCCCTCCCACTTTGCAGGAGCCACCTTACCCCATCCATCAGCTGAGCAAATGGAACAGAAGGTCATATGAGTAGAGGTCAAGGTCAAATAAAAAGGTCAGCCCCTCCTTACCCAAATCCATTTAAACCTGGAAAGGAAACCCATTTAAACCTGGAAAGGAAACCTCTTTTTTTTTTTTGCAGTACTAGGGATTGAACCCAGGGGCATTCTACCTCTGAGTTGTACCTCCAGTCCTATTTTTCATTCTTTATTTTTAAACAGGGTCTCAGCCGGGCGTGGTGGCGCACGCTTGTAATCCCAGCATTCGGGAGGCTGAGACCGGAGGATTCAGGTTCGCGGCCAGCCTCAGCTACGTAGTGAGGCACTCGGCAACTTAGTGAGACTCAGTTTCAAAATAAAGAATAATAAAAAAAAAAATAGGGCTGGGGGTGTAGCTTGGAGGTAGAATGCCCCTGAGTTCAATCCCCAGTACTGCAAAAAAAAAAAAAGAAGCAGGGTCTCACTAAATTGCAGAGGGCCTCACTAAGTAGCTGAGGCTGGCCTCGAACCCGAATCCTCCAGTTTCAGCCTCCTAAGTACTGGGATTACAAGCGTGCGCCACCATGCCCTGCTCATTGGATGTTTTTACAAGGGGAATCTGCTTTGTGATTAATGAGGGGCAGCTGTGTCCTCAAGCAACACTACCATCAGACAAGCTTAGGATTCACCTGGGGGCTGTCACTAAATACCCCATGCCTGCACCCTCTCCTCCATACTCCCTAACTTGGATGGGGATTTGCATTTGTGTTCTAGATCTGGAGTCAGCATTTTGAAGAAGGGCACTCGGTGAGTCTTCTGAGATGAGAAGCTGGGCAACCCTGGCTAAAGAGGCCGAAACTGTGGCGCCTAGACTAGAAAATTGCTGAGATGCAAATTAACTTCTTGAGACAAATGGGTAATTGGAAGGTTCCTGGTTCTATTTAAAAAAAACAACAACAAAAAAACCAAAAAAAAGCTAGTTAGGTGTGGTAGCGCACACTTGTAATCCCAGTACTTGGGAGTCTGAGATGGGAGGATCATAGGTTCAAAACCAGCCTCAGAAACCTTGTGAGGCCCTGTGCAATTTAATGAGACCTTGTTTCAAAATAAAAAAATAAAAAAGGCAAGGGATAGCTCAGAGGTAGAATGTGCCTGCATTCAATCCTCAGTACCACACACATACACAAAGCTTCCAGCTGATGAAGGCTGTGCTCTCACGGACTACAGGAGACTCAAGAATTGCAGATCAAGCTGGGTGTGGCAGTGGTGAGAAGTAAAGTTTTATGGTGTTGTTAAAAAAAAAAAAAAAGACAAGCCGGCGTGGTGGCACACACTTGTAATCCCAGCATTCGGGAGGCTGAGACCGGAGGATCCGGGTTCGAGGCCAGCCTCAGCTACATAGTGAGGCACTCCACAACTTAGTGAGACCCGGTTTCAAAATAAAGAATAAAAAATAGGGCTGGGGGTATAGCTCAGAGGTAGAATGCCCCTGAGTTCAATCCCCAGTACCGAAAAAAAAAAAAAAAAAAAAAAAAAAAAGACATGCAAGCCGGGCATGGTGGCTCATGCTTGTAATCCCAGCATTCGGGAAGCTAAGACCGGAGGATCCGGGTTCGCGGCCAGCCTCAGCTACCTAGTGAGGCATTCCACAACTTAGTGAGACCCTGTTTCAAAATAAAGAATAAAAAATAGGGCTGGGGGTGTAGCTCGGAGATAAAATGCCCCTGAGTTCAATCCCCAGTACCGCAAAAAAAATATATATATATATGCATTTGAAAGCAGCTCGGCAAGGCGAATCTTACTTTTTGCAAAAAGGATCCTGCCTCCAGTAAGGGCAGGTGTGCAAGAACAACATGGAGGAAACTTGCTAGTGTTTTATTTTCAGCAGGAGGCTTCTGTGCTGCACTCCTATTGGTGGGAACACAGCCTCACAATCTTTACACCATTGGTTGAAGGGGCTGTTGGGGGAGGGATTGGCACTCACAATTTCCGGGAAATGCTATCTTTACAAAAATACAAGCACACGTGAAGTTACTCCATGGCAGTTTTATAACATGGCAACCAAGTCAAACTATTCCTTTGATAGAAAAGATCCAATTATTTCTCATATAGTACATGCTATAATCCCAGTACTTGGGAGGCTGAGAGGGAAGGATGGTAGGTTTGAGGCCAGCTTCCGCAACTTAGTGAGACCTATTTAAAAAAAAATAAAGAAATAAAATAGTACAGGGAGCCAGGCGTGGTGGTGTATGCTTTGTAATCTCAGCATTTGGGAGGCTGAGATCGGAGTGTTGTGGGATAACAAGGTCCCACTCGTGGGTCCTTGGCCTCTGTGATAAAAAGAATTTTAACACATGCCAGTCAGAAACAAAAGGCAGGCATTTATTTAGGAAAACGAGGGACTCCAGGAAAACAGGTAGGCGGAGATCTACCCAGCCATGAGGGCAAAGAGACCTGAAGAGCGGAAGCGGGCCTTTTTATAAACTTTCAAGAGGGGCGGGCACAGAAGCAGTCTGGACCTCCTTGTTTCTCAGGTATTAGCGGTGGATAGGTAGGCGTTCCAAGTTGGATCCTCCTCCTTTCTCAGGTTTCGAAGATGGGAGGTCGCTGAAGTCTGGCCTTTGTCCGAAAGGATTTCCGGTGAGGGTAGGGTCTATGAACTCTCCAGACTTTTTTTTTTTTTTTTTTTTTTTTTGTGGCACTAGGGATTGAACTCAGGGGCATTCTACCTCCGAGCTACACCCCCTGCCCTATTTTTTTATTCTTTATTTTGAAACCGAGTCTCACTAAATTGCAGAGTGCCTCACTAGGTAGCTGAGGCTGGCCGCGAACCCGGATCCTCCGGTCTCAGCCTCCTGAATGCTGGGATTACAAGCCTGCGCCACCACGCCCGGCTTGAACTCTCCAGACTTTAAAGCTATATTTTTTATTTCCTTCCCAATGTCTCCTTCCTGCCGAAATTTTAATTCCTTTCTACTCTACCTCATCAGCAGGATCCAGGTCTGGGTTTGCCGCCAGCCTTAGCTACCTAGTAAGGCACTCCGCAACTTAGTGAGACTCTGTTTCAAAATAAATAATAAAAAATAGGACTGGGAGCCGGGCATGGTGGCGCACACTTGTAATCCCAGCATTTGGGAGGCTGAGACCAGAGGATCTGGGTTCGAGGCCAGCCTCAGCTACCTAGTGAGGCACTCCGCAACTTAGTGAGACCCGGTTTCAAAATAAAGAATGAAAAATAGGGCTGGGGGTATAGCTCGGAGGTAGAACGCCCCTGAGTTCAATCCCTAGTACCGCAAAAAAAAAAAAAAAAAAAAAAAATAGGGCTGGGGGTGTAGCTCAGAGGTAGAATGCCCCTGGGTTAAGTCCCCAGTACCATCAAAAAAAAAAAAAGGAGGGGGGGGTAGGGATGTAGCTCAGTGATAGAGCACCATGGGATTCAACCCCTAGTATCATAAAAATAATAACAATAATTCTTTAGGTATGTTGATCAAACATCAGTGTGTAGATGAAACCCTTTAGCAGCTTGTTAGAAATTTTGCAGATTCCTGGACTTGAGGGTTTGACTCAATAGATTAGGTCTAGGGTGAGGCTTAGAAATGTGTGTATTAAGCCAGGTGTGGTGGCGCACGCTTGTAATCCCAGCATTTGGGAGGCTGAGACCAGAGGATCCGGGGTCGCGGCCAGCCTCAGCTACCTAGTGAGGCACTCTGCAACTTAGTGAGACTCGGTTTCAAAATAAAGAATAAGAAATAGGACTGGGGGTATAGCTCGGAGGTAGAATGCCCCAGAGTTCAATCCCCAGTACCGCAAAAAAAAAAAGAAAAAAAGAAAAAAAAAAAGAAAAGAAATGTGTGTATTAACAAACAGCCTTATTGAATCTCACAATAGGGACCCATTTATGAGATTCTGCATTAGCAAAACTTACTTGTAACAGCTTCCCACTTTTACTATTCTCTTTTGTGCCAAGGGAACCTGGGGGTTTTTGTTTGTTTTGTTGGTACTGGGGGTTTAACTCAGGGGCATTCTACCTCCAAGCTATACCCCCAGCCCTATTTTCTTTTCTTTATTTTGAAACAGGGTCTCACTAAGTTGTGGAGGGCCTCACTAGGTAGCAGAGGCTGGCTGCGAACCCGGATCCTCCTGTCTCAGCCTCCCAAATGCTGGGATTACAAGCGTGTGCCACCAGGCCTGGCTGGAACCTGTTTTTTAATCAATACAGAATTATCAGAGGTGGCTGGAAGAGCTCCGAGTTTCCAGAAAAGCAGGTGAATTGCCAGCTGCGGTTTATGAAGTGCAGTGGCTCACTCATTCAGGCAAATCGGCTCCCCCTGGTGGAACGTCTCCTATGGCAGGTGCCAGCTTTGCCAGTGAACCAGAGGTCTTGGTGTTGGGCTGTTCCACAGAACTCAACCAAGAATATTCTCATGTTTGCAAGAGCTGGAGCTTGGGAAAAGCCATTGGTTTCCTGCATCCTCCTTCACTCAATTTCTTATGTCTGATCTGATGTTCTGATTTCCTGTCCCACTGATGGCATGAATAGAAATTAATTGAATTAGCCCATATCCGATTTTCATTTGTGCAAACCCACTCCGAATTAAATTCTGCAATGTCTGCTTTCCTCAAAGCCCTCTCTTTTAGAGCTAAAATCCCTAGATAAACAAAGCACCAACAGAAAAGTTTTCCCCTTGGCTATTTCCAAAGATAGATAAGCTAAATGAATTTTGTGTAATAGCTTCCATCATCGTTTCTAAAACAAATATTTTTTCAAACTCTCGTAATTCAGTGATAATCTCTTGTAATGTGTGTTTGCTGTATTATTTAAGATTATTCAATTCTGCAATGGAAAAGAAGGGAAGCAAATAAGGAGAAGAGATGAAACTAAACCTGGAAGCAAGTGGCTTATGAGACACATTAGACACAGATAAACTGAGAAAAGCAATACATATGTTGAACATAGATGGGGAGGGATGCAGAGATCAACAGGTGCCAATATTCTCACTACACAAGTACACAAGTTAGCGACAGATTTTCTAAAAGGATGCAGTGCAGGAAATTTGCATTAATGTGACAATCACCTCTGAGCGCAGGAGGTATTCAGTATTCAATCCATGTGGTCTTAAATTGGCTCCTATTTATTCTACTCACAGGATAAATGCCCAAGAAACACCAGTGGCTGCCATTCAGGGTTTGGGGAAAGCTGTAGATATTGGCCAGGGGAGCCGGGCGTGGTGGTGCACGCTTGTAATCCCAGCATTTGGGAGGCTAAGACCGGAGGATCCGGGTTCGCGGCCAGCCTCAGCTACCTAGTGAGGCACTCCGCAACTTAGTGAGACCTGGTTTCAAAATAAAGAATAAAAAATAGGCTCAGAGGTAGGATGCCCCTGGGTTCAATCCCCAGTACCGCCAAAAAAAAAAAAAAAAAGATATTGGCCAGGGGTACTTGTAAGTGTGTCTCTAATACAACGAGCCTGTGTTATGATCCCAGGTATCTTTTGTCTTTTGGGTGCCTTGTTGAAACTACCCCTCTGAGCCCGGTGTGGTGGTACACACTTATAATCCCAGTACTTGGGAGGCTCAGACAAAAGTATCACAGGTCCACCACCAGCCTCAGCAACTTAGTGAGGCCCTCTGCAACTTAGCGAGACCCAGTTTCAAAAAAAACAAAACAACCTAGGGCTGGGGGTGTAGCTCAGAGGTAGAATGGCTCTGGGTTCAATCCCTAGTACTACAAAATAACAACAAAATACCTCTGGTCCTCATAAACACTCCATCACAGGGAAGAATGCTGTGGTAGAGACAGGACAAAGAGAGAATATTCAACTTAGACCCTGTCCCAGTACTTTGGGAGGCTGAGACAGGAGGATCGCAGGTTGGAAGCCAGCCTCAGCAATTTAGTGAGGCCCCCTGCAACTTAGTGAGACCCTGTTTCCAAATAAAATATAAAATAGGTCTGGGGGTATAGCCCAAAGGTAGAATGCCCCTGGCTTCCATCCCCAGTACCACATACACACACACACACACACACACACACACACACACACACACACACACACAAAACAAACAAACCACCAAAAAAAACAAAACCCAAAAATCATTTACTTGCCTACCATGTGTAAGGCCTTGGTTTCTATCTCCAACACTGCAAAAATAAATAAAAATAAGAGCTATCAGTACTCTTAGTGGGCAATTCATTAAAAAAAAAAAAATATATATATATATATATATAGTTTTAAGTCTGCAGTTTACAATCGAGAAGTAGAAATGGTAACGTAGCATACCTTGCTTTAATAACAAACTTTTAAGTTAGTTAGATTGATTAATCCAACAGGCTTTCAAATTTAAATAAGAACCCACTATGATTAACTTTCTGTAAATGAGGCAGAGGGGATATAGATATTTAGCTTCAGAAGGTGAATGACTTCTGTAGATAGAATCACAAAATTCATACCAGGAGAGCTGGGCATGGTGATGCACGCTTGTAATCCCAGTACTTGGGAGGTTGAGACAGGAGGATCCGGGTTCACAGCCAGCCTCAGCTACTTAGTGAGGCCCTCTGCAATTTAGTGAGACCCTGTTTCAAAATAAAGAATAAAAAATAGGACTGGGGGCGTAGCTCGGAGGTAGAATGCCCCTGAGTTCGATCCCCAGTACTGAAAAAAAAAAAAAAAATTCTTACCAAGAGTATAGTGGTTAGAACGTGAGTTTTTTTTGTTTTGTTTTTGCAGTACTGGGGATGGAACCTGGGGGGCATTCTACTTCTGAGCTACAGCCCCAGCCCTATTTTTTTATCCTTTATTTTGAAACAGGGTCTCACTAAGTTGCGGAGGGCCTCATTAAGCAGCTGAGGGTGGCCACCACAAACATGAATCCTCTGGTCTCAGCCTCCCAAATGCTGGGATTACAAGCATGTGCCACCATGCCCAGTCCAGAATGTGAGTTTTCAGTCTCCAATTTTTTTTTTTTTTTTTGCTGTACAGGAGATTGAATCCGAGTTTGTTCTACCTCTGAGCTACACCCTTTGCCCCCTTTTTTTTTTTCGGTACTGGGGATTGAACTCAGGGGCATTCTAGCTCCGACCTACACCCCCAGCCCTATTTTTTTATTTTTTATTTTGAAACAGGGTCTCACTAAGTTGCAGAATGCCTCACTAGGTAGCCGAGGCTGGCTACAAACCCGGATCCTCTGGTCTCAGCCTCCCAAATGCTGGGATTACAAGTGTGCGCCACCATGCCTGGCCTTTTTATCTTTTAATTTGTTAAAAAAAAAAAAAAAAAAAAGAGCCGGGCG
>PVLC010042104.1:0-13135 GCA_004027655.1 Graphiurus murinus
ATCCTCCAGTCTCAGCCTCCCAAATGCTGGGATTACAAGTGTTTGCCACCACGCCCGGCTATATTTTTTAAAGCCAACTATTGATCCACTGGAACATTATTTGGCATTTATATCTTACCAGATTATTTGATCCCACTGCTAAGGCACTTGGATACTTGTTGACTTCAGCTGCACTGGATGGTGACATAGAACTGGCTCTTCCCCATCTTCATGGTGAATTTTCAGAGTCTTCAGATAGCAGCATCCATGTCCCAGAGTTCCATTTCCTTTTCTAAATCAGAGGTCTTTTGTTCTGCCTAGAAACAGAGAGCTTTACAGTTGTGTCAGCTCCTATATCTCCCTGCTGTCATCACACAGACTGTGAGCTGACTGTCATACTCTCTGACACCCCCAGCCTCGTACTGATGATGCTCTCTGACTCACAGACAGATCTTCAGCAAGGATTTAACTGTTGCCAACGAGTAAGTGGAAACGTTTGCAGTGATGTCAGCCCGTCAGCCAGGCCTGATTAAGAGACCAAGCAGCCTTTCTCAGCACATGATGCTGACAGGAAGGACAGGAGGACCAGTTGTTTGGGGGAAGTGGTCATATTTTTGGAAGGTGTCTAGATTCAGAGCCTGAGCAGAGAAGTCTCACTGGAAATATCTTCAGGCCTTTCATTTAACTTATTTTGGATTATTGATGGGCTAGATAGAAGTGTAATTACCTTTGGGAAAAATGCCTTTTCCAAAACTCTTCTACCGATTGTTAAACTGAACATTTTTAGATGAGAATGAGAAAGAACCCCTTCCAACAGCACTCTTCTACCTGAGCCTGACTCTCTTATTGTAGAAAATAACTTGAGTGTGATTTGACACAGTTAGATGAGTTAAATACAAATTTCATGCATTTTTTATTAGTTTTTGTTCAGTTGTACTTGTCATTCAGGTCTTCCAGGTGATTTGAAACTGGTGGAAAGGAGAGGATTCAGACACTATTCTTATAAGAGTGACTGTATTTAAAGCCATGTTTGGGTCCTTTATAGTTTGTGAAATGTATTTTCACACTGGATACTCCTGAAAACCCTAGCAGGTAGGAAGGTGGGAAGTACAACTCTAGTTCTGTGGTCAGGATAGTATAAGAGATGTTAAGGGACTTGTGCAACATTCCCCAGCTGGTATTTATTGGGACTAGGATTCATCTGAGGTCTTTTTTTCTGCTATATCATGCTGTCTACTCTGTCAGTAAGAATGGTATTGGTAATAACAGAAGCAATACTTCAGATTTACACCATTCCCTTTATAGGTTCAAAGCATTGTCAAGCATCTCGTCTCATCTGGCTCAATAGTATGTAGGGTAGGTAGGGAAGAGATGGTATGACTGGTTACAAAAAGGTTTCTAGTCTAACCACAAGAAAACTTCAGCAAAAAGCAGTTTAGGGAGAGTCCTACAATAATAGATTGGATCCTGAGATCATAACTCAAAGCTCTGTCTCAAAGAATACAAAAGCTTAATTTTTTTAAAAAGAAAGAAAATCTCTCTTGAATAAACAACAGTGGACTACAATGTATTCTGCAGTGTTGTGTCATTATCTGGTAAGACTAAGATAGAGATAGAGGCAGGTGATCCTTAGAGCAGACAGAGCCATTTCAAAGGGGATTACTAGCTGCAGGTTAAAGTTAAGTCTGAGCACATGAACTAACTCAGTTATTTGACATGTGGGAGCTTTTGCCTAACTCAACTCCAATATTGTGTAACAACAGAAAAACTTCATGAAACATGATAAGGAATTTAATCAAGGTTCAATTATGAAATGATTGCAATAGTTGTTGAAATATATGATCAGTTAAACCTAGAGCAAATGCCAGTCATATGCATTCATTTGGGTCTCCCACTCACAATGTTTGTAATTCTCATTTGGCCACAGAGAACTCACAGAACAATGGCCTGGGTACCAGGAACTCTTATGTAGTTGCAGTCTCATTGGTGACAAAAAAAAAAAAAATGAGATAACATATGAGATGAGTTTTGGACACTCTTAAAGAGAGGTTGTAAGTTTGTCACTAGATGAATATCTTTCATTTATTTACATAAAGCCTTTGCTGTATTAAAAGAATCAGAAATCAAAATCAGAGAAAAGGACATGCAGTTATCATTTTGTATTCTTTAAATTTTCAGTGACCAAGTCAATGTGCATTTCAGTATTCAAACAATACAATTCCAGAAGTTGATGCTATATAAACAACAAGCAAGAGAATATACTGATACCCAGAGATCTGGTTTCCTGTGTAAAATAAAGTATGTGCTAGATTACAAAATATTTGTCTTCTCACTCCTTAATACCCATGATCAGGCTCTGTCTACAACCATATTTTCACTGCTCTTCTAGAAGCCACGATGGGCCTCCTAAAATTTAAGATACTAATAATTGTAGATGTCCTATTATTTCATTAAAAAGAAAATATTCTCCTTCCAGTGATTTAACAATGAATATGGATGTTGAGTAAGAAGGAGAAATTTGGAATTACTTTCTGGATTTTGGCATCAATAACTGGTGATAGCCAAATTATGTCTTTTTTCTTTTTTTCATCTCTATTGATCCAGTGGTAGGCAACCACTAAGATGGTCTCAAAGATCCCACACTTCATTGTATTCACGGTCTTTTGTAACCCCCTCCCTTTGAGCATGGGCTGGGCTTATTGACCCTCTTCCAGTGAAGAGAACACAGCAGAAGTGAGGAGATCTCACTTTCAAGATTAAGATATAAAAGACTGTGGCTTCCACATTGAGTACTCTTTCTTGCTCTTGTGGCTGCTGGATTTTCCATTGTTTTGAGTTAAGCTACCCTGTGAAAAGACGCCCACATGGTAAGGAACCAGCCAGTGAGGAACCCAGTTCTCAGCTGCCCAGGAGGATCCGTTTCCTGCCACAAACCACATGAATGAGCTTGAAAGTGAATTCATGAGCCCTCAGATAAGCCAGCTTACAACAGGACTGCCACTTTCTAAGAGACCTTGAATCAGAGGACCTAGCTAAGCCATGCTTCGGTTCCTGACCCACAGAGATTATGTGATGATAATATTTTGCCTCAAACTATTAGGGAAGTTTGCTATAAAGAAATAGCTAACTGATACAATTTTTAGAAGCAAATCTGAAATCCTTGACATATGTTTATGGACCTACATATCTAGATAGAACCTTTCAAGCTTTATCTCACTCGGCCCTATACGTGCATCTTAGATCCTGGCCCTCCTGAATCCGTTCTGTGCTTTTTTCCTCATGCATGTTCATTAGCCAAGAAGACCCTTTACCTTTTTATCCACGTACAGAAATTTTGGTCAACCATAAATGCCTAACTCATATACTACCTTTTCTTTGATATCTTCTCTCACCATCCAAAGTGGAAATAATTTACTTCACCTGTTCTCATATACCATTTTGTTCCTTATGACAAAACTTACTTCTGAAGTCAAGAGAGACTTGGATTAGTATTCACTTACACATTTTGGGACCTGGGGGAAATTACTTAAGCTCATTATACCTCAGTTTCTCACTCGTAGTATAGAGATAATAATAGTGCCTGCTTTACTGTGTTGCTAGCATCCAGTATTAATACATGGTAGGCAAATACCCACACCATAGTTGTTAGCTAGTTTTATTTTTAGTACCTTATATCGTAGCTAATTATTTGTAACTTCACAATTATTTACATAGGTAGAACTCTGATGAAATCATATTTGGGGCTCTGATAGTGTATTCACACAATTCTTTGTATATAATCAGCACCCAATTTGTGTTTACTGAAATTAAACAATTACTGGTTTTATATATTTAGCTATTTTGTCCACATTCATATAGAAAATAGAGTCAAATCAAAACAAATGCCAAGAAAAGTTCAACTCCCATGGCATCATGAGGGCTAAGATTCTAAACATGATAATTTTTCTCCTTAAAGCAACATCTTGTAACAATCTCAGGACAACAGTACAATTTTTCCCCTATGAGGACAGCAATACAATTTTTCCCCATAGTTCTAGGGATTGGACTCATGGACATTCTACCTCTTAGCCACACTCTTATCCCTGTTTTATTTTTCATTTTGAAACAGGGTCTCACTAAATTGCTGATACTTGCCTCAGACCTCTAATCCTCCTGTATCAGCCTCACAAATACTAGGATTATAGGCATGTACCACCGTGCCTGGGTAGTAAAATTATTTAAATGCCTGGCAGATATCGGGAGGTGAGTGGTTGGGTATTGGCATATAGTTTTTAAACTTAAGGGATTCTTGGCCGGGTGTGGTGGTGCACACCTGTAATCCCAATTCTTGGGAGGCTGAAACAAGAGGATCGCAGGCTTACTGCCGGCCTCAGCAACTTAGTGAGACCTCTGCAACTTAGTGAGACCCAGTTTCAAAATAAAAACAGTAAATAAAATTGAGCTGGGACTTTAGATCAGAGGTAGAAAGCCCCCTTTTGTTTATTTATTTATTTTGTGGTACTGGGTTCAATCCCTAGTACCACAAAATAAATAAATAAATTTAGGGGATTATCCTTGGGTGGTATTAGGGATCTAGCTATGGAAACTGGAAGGGTTAAAAGTCAAGTGAAGAGCAGACAGTGGACTTCCACAGCTTCAGGCTCGTCCTAGCTTCACTACTGTTCCTTACAAGATGTCTTGCCTGAGATCGGTGTAAGCAGAGAGACCAAAAACAGCATACACAAAACGCAAATGTCCTGGTCAATAAAAAGATAAAGTAAAACAAAAAGAACATTTGAAAAATAAGAGGCAGGTCAAGATTTGGAATTTTTAAAGATAACATTAAACTTTTGGTTCCAGCCCTGACAGAATAGTTTGTATCGAGATGACCTCCTGCTCTAAACAGCCATGAACATGAGACAAAACATCAAAAAATGACTGTTTGAAGGTGTTAGAGAGCTACCAACAAGGCAGAATTTATGAAGGGCCACACGACCTGAGAGGAAGTATACCTAACATTCATGCAAGTTTTTTGGGGTTTTTTTGGGTTTTTTTGTTTTTTTTTTTTTACATAAGGCCTTAAGTCTCCTGGTAAGGAGATAGAAGGGATAGAATCAAGACCAAGTCTGACTGAGGAGGCAAGTTGTAGATTGGCATTCAGAGTCTCCAAATGACTGGGATCCCAGGAGAAAAAAATCCTGGAGAATAGGGACACTGTCAAGAACTAAGCCCAAAGATCTTTAGGCAATTTTCCCGTGAAGCATTTGATCACTCCTAGGGTGTGTGTGAGCAGGGAGAAGCTCCTAGAAACCTCACAAAATTATCCCAGCATGATAATCCCAGGCTATAATCCCAGTATTTAGGAGACTGATACAGGAGGATCATAGGTTTGAGCCTCAGCAACTTAGTGAGAACCTATTTCAAACTTAAAAATAAAATAGGGCTAGCCGGGCGTGGTGGCACACGCTTGTAATCCCAGCATTTGGGAGGCTGAGACCAGAGGATCCGGGTTCGCGGTCAGCCTCAGCTACCTAGTGAAGCATTCCGCAACTTAGTGAGACCCGGTTTCAAAATAAAGAGTAAAAAAATAGGGCTGCGGATGTAGCTCGGAGGTAGAACGCCTCTGAGTTCAATCCCCAGTACCACAAAAAAAAAAAAAATAGGGCTAGGGGTGTAGCTCTGAGATAGAATTCCCCTGGATTCCATCTCCAGTACTTTAAATAACAAATAAAGAAAAAAGAAAGGAAGAAAGAAAGCTCATAAAATTAAGATTAAATAGAAAACCAGCAGTTGAGAAGCTACAGAGATGAGCAGAGATTTCAGCAGCCCCAGGTGCTAAGGACACAAGGGCTAGAGTTCAAACCCCACCAAGTGGGAGACTTCTGGTGGCTACCCTGGGTCTTCAGTTGAGACCCAAAATGTCCACTTCTCAGAGTAAAGCTCTGCCCTCAGGATAGGGGTAAAACATAAACACACTGTCCCCTAACAAAGCCTGAAACCAGCCCTGGGCAGATGAAGGTGATCTGCTGTCATCTACTTCCTCTTTGGAGGAAGATGCACTTGTGCAGAGATCCTTCAAAAGAAAAAAAATTATTTTTTTTGCGGGGCGGGGGGGTTACTGGGGATTGGACCTAGGGCATTCTCCCTCTAAGCTACACCTCATAGCCCATTTCATTTCATTTTATTTTATTTTTGAAACAGGATCTTGCTTAGTTTCTAAGGGTCTCGCTGAGTTGCTGAGGCTGTCCTCAAACCTGTGATCTTCCAGTTTCAGTTTCCCAAGTCTCCGCTGGTATCGGGCCTACCAGCATGCACCACCATGCCTAGCTGTGTTTCAATTTTTTATGTACAATATGCTACATTCAAAAAAGATTACAGGGTCTTACAGAAGAAAAAGAACAAATAACCAAATATCACTAAGTGGACAATAAGTGATTCAGATTTGGGGATTATCAAGCAGGGCTTTTTTTTTTTTTTATTAATTGGTGCATTGTAATACTACATCCTTGTTAGGTACAAGCTGATAAAGGCATATATGCACACATTTCTTATTTTACCCCTTCCCCAATTCCCACCCCACTTCCTTGCCCTCCCTCCTTCTCAAGTTCAGTTCAGTGATTGATGTTGATATATTTGTGATAGTACATCATGTGCATTAGGATGTACCCCTACCCCCGTCCATCACCTTCAGTTAAGTCAACTTCTTTGCTTATCTAGGGTTTCTCCTTTTTAGTCTGGAGTCCCTCTTATGCCCCACCTTCTCCCTAGCATCTGCATATTAGGGAGAACATATGTTTTTTTACTCTTTGTTAATGACTAATCTCACTCAACATAATGTTTTCCAGTTGCATCCATTTCCCTGCAAATAACATGATTTTCTTCTTTTTTATGGCTGAGTAAAATTCCATTGTGTACATATCTCATGTTCATCTGTTGATGGACATCTTGGCTGGTTCCATAGTTTGGCAATTGTGAATTGTGTGGATATAACATTGATACACATGCATCGTCTGATAGTTTGATTTCCATTCTTTTGGGTAGATACCCGGAAGTGGTATTGCTGAATCATATGGTAGGTTCATTCCCATTCATCTGAGGATCCTCCATACTGTTTTCCAAAGTGGTTGCACTAATTTGCAATCCCACCAACAATGTATTAGGGTTCCCACTTCTCTACACCCTCGCCAGCATTTATTGTTGTTCGCGTTTCTTATGATTGCCATTCTGATTGGAGTTAGGTGAAAACTCAAGGTAGTTTTGATTTATGTCTCTCTGATAAGCAGGGCCTTTTTAAACTTTATTTTTGCTGTGGTAAACTATATACAACATAAAATTTGTCATTTTAGCCATTTTTAAAGCCCATACTCTGGTGGCTCCAAGTACATTCATGCTGCTGTGTAGCCTTCACCACCATACATCTCCAAAACCTTTTTCATCTTCCCAAACTGAAACTCCATATCTATGAAGCAATAATTTCCCATTCTTTCCTCCGCCCAACCCCTGGCAAACCTCATTCTGCTTTCTTTCTATATGAGCTTGACTATTCCAGGTTACTCATATAAGTGGACTCAGGCAATACATGTCCTTTTGTGATTGATCGCCTTATTTCACTTGACATAATGTCTTCAGGGTTCATCCATGTTGTAACATGTGTCGTTAATGTCTTCTTCTTTTAAGGCTGAATGATATTCCATTTTATGTATGCACCATGTTTTGTTTATCCATTCACATCCAAGTGTCAATGGATATTTATTTGTGTAGCTTCCACCTTTTAGCTATTATGAATTATGCTGCTAGGCACATGGGTGTACAACTATCTGTTCAAGAACCTAATTTCATTTCTTCTGGATATATACTTAGGAGTGGAATTGCCAGATTGTATGGCAATCTAATATTTAACAGACAGGAGGTTTATCAAAAATCTATAAAAAATATGTTCAAGAAGGTAGAAGGAAAGATCAAGAATTTCAGCAAAGACTTTTCATCTGTAAAAGCAAAATAAAAATCAAACAAATATCAAATTGAAATCCGGAAAATACTATAACTTGAGATAATTCTTGAATATCAGAAATTACATTTTATCCTTTAGTGTGCAGCAGTTGCTAGAATTAGTGGGTTTCACTATGACATTTGCATATATGCATATATCATGCTTTGGTCATGTTCACCCTCCCTTCTACTTTCTTTTGCCCTCATCTTTCTCCCCATGTCCCCAATTTCTTTCACCTTCCCTAATAGTCCCTCTTCTTCTTTCAGGTCATCTCTTAAAAAAAAATAATTTAAAGAAGCTTAAACAGTATTAATAACTTAGCATGTGCCAGACACTTTGCTATGTGCTTTACAGACATCAATTCCTGTAGTCCCACAACCACCGTAATGGGGAAGAACCATAATTTTCCCCATTTTGTTGATGAGTCAACCAAGGCAAAATGTTTATGCTCATGCTTATGTTTATGTGATTTGTACAATTTCTCATAGGTTGTAGGAATTTGAGCCCAGGTGGTCTGGGTCCAGATTCTTACCTCTATATTATTTTTAAAAGATAAACTTAAAAAAATAAGTTGGTTTTTTGGGGTTTTTTTGTTTTGTTTTGTTTTGTTTTGCTAAGTGGCTAGTTGCCCTTTTTGGAAATCAATGGAAAATTGAGAAACCAAAGTGCTTGCCAACTTATGCTAAGGCACTTCTGCTAACAACTCTTGCAAGGTGACCTTTACATTTTTTTTTTTCTCATATGCTCCTTTAGGACAAAAGGGCACTACTTAATATATTTTGGCATGGGCTCAGTTATGTCTGTTTGACACGTGAGGAACATCACTGTAGTGAAGAGAATGCCCCATCTTTCTCCTTAAACTCCAAATTGCTCAGGGCCACAAGGTTCAAGCCATGGGTTTAAATTTGACACTCTCCATTTCCTCCTTTCATATTTGTGGATCTCACTTGGAGGATGCTGACATTTTACCCTTTCTACATCCCTGTCTTTACTCCTTCCTCTGCCCCATCACCTGTATTAAATGTTTAATCTTTTTGCTACACCTCCACAGCACATGATGGCTTTTGATGCCAGACATCTCCAGTGATGGGACATTCCTTGGGGAAATCCATTTTCTTTCAGCCTTGGCAGGGAAGATGACACATGTATTACATAGAACAAAGGGAGTATTCATCAGGACCTTAAGGTTTCCAATATATTTGCCTTTAGCTCTCTTTTCCTCAAACTCTTTGTTCACCCAGGTTATGTTTCAAAGTGCCCCACATCCTATTCTGATCTCTTATTTTGGACCCTCTGATATGAAAGACTTTTTCTGTTTCTCTGTCTCTGTCTCTTTCTCTCTCTACCTCTTCTTCCTCTTCCTCCTCTTCCTCCTCCTCCTCCTTGTTATCCTCCTTCTCCTCTCTCTTTGAAAAGGAGCTGCTTATTTTGTACAGAGAATTAAAATTAACAGCTCTTTTTTATATTGAACACATTAACTATTCCTTAATTTTTATAGTGTGAGGTCCAATTTTCCAAAGTCTACAAAGCTTTCTACCTTAGGAGATGAAAGGCCAACAACATTATTCCACCTAAAAACAGATACCTACATCTTTTCTATATTTATGTAATTTTCTTTACCAGCCTCATAAGAATACTTACAACCCAGCAAGTAAACAGTGTTTAGTGGCTGCCCATGTGTACACAGCCCTCCATTAGCCAGCATACCCAGCACATAAAAAAAAAAAAAAAAAAAAAGACACAGCTCTGGCCTTCTAAATGCTTTACTCTGCAGTAAAATGACTGTATGAGCAAAGAGAGTCTACATGGTTCTATTAGCCTTTTGAAAAAAAAAAATCCTTCTGAAAGCTACTACAAATATGGTAGAGATCCGGCCAGTTGGAAAATACATTTGCATTCTCAATACCTTCGTAGCTCTTCACACCTCTTATATAACCATTCTCAATTACAGGAAAAAAGGCCCATCAAAACTATGAAGGGACTTTCCAGACAGAAGTAGACT
The DNA here is from genome assembly GCA_004027655.1 of Graphiurus murinus. Lineage (NCBI taxonomy): Eukaryota > Metazoa > Chordata > Mammalia > Rodentia > Gliridae > Graphiurus > Graphiurus murinus. The sequence goes on from PVLC010042104.1 coordinate 9,951, forward strand.
GTTCCCATAGGAAATAAAAATCTTCAAAGTGTCCCTTTCATTGAACTTGTTTCTCTTCTTACGACAAATGGACGCATCAGACATAAAATTTAATTGAGACACACTAAAGTAAGGGTCTGGCTTACCTGAATGGGAGAGGTTACAGCATTCCATTAAGGAGACACCGCAGCGCTAACAACACATTGACTGCTTTATATTACATGATATTGAACTTCAAATCACATTCACTATTTGGACCGTCATTTAGTTAGAATTTCAATAGCCTCCCATTATATTCTGCTGCGTGCTTCTATTTTATTTTATTTTTTTCCTATGTGTTTGTTTTAATTCAGGAGCCGGTATTCATATTGACAATTCTTTGACAGCAAAGGAAAAACCACCAGGACTGTATCTGTTTATTGAGGACTGACAGCTTTATAGCTAACATAAAAATAATCTAATGTTTATTGGGGCAAATGTTTGGACTGAGGATTAAGTGAAACTACTGAATAGAGAAAACCTTTTCATCCTATTCAGACTTGGCAAATAAGGTTTGAAATCTACTACATAAAAACTTTTTGTGTCAATTTCCTTAATGCTCCTCCCTTAATCTGTCTCACTGCTCATTCTCTTTTACTCTGGTCCCCAAATTATGTTTTACAACAAGCAGTTCTGAAGTAAATAAAATCCTGAAAAGGGAGATGCTACTGTTCAGAGAGCCCTTGCTATAGAGTCTGCATGGGCTCTGTGGACTCCCCAGATGGCAGTAAAGCAAAATCTAAACTGCGGGACTCATCATACCAGCTTCTCCTTCTGCTTCATAGAGCTTACGAATAATAAGAACCTGTGAATTTTTTATTTTCACTTTGTTTTGTTGTCACAGTTTAGTCATTATTGGGGGTAAGAAGCAGAACTTGTTTTAAACTGTTCTAAAATTGGTTTTAGACTATTAAGGAGTCTTCTATTTTCTGTTTTGTTAATAATGCTAGATTATTGCTTTTATTTTTAATGAAACATGTGAAAGGTCTTTAAAAAAGGTAAGCCGCTCTTTTTGTAGGTGAAATATTACCTATTTGAAAATAATCTATTAGATTGAAAACCGTTAATTAAAATATTGTTAGATGAATAATGTTCAACTTTAATTTTTAAAATTTAGTGTTAGTTATAATTACCACATCTAGCTATTTCTCTAACATTCTTCCTCCAAAAAGTGAAGAATTTTATACTTATCCCATCTATCCTAGCAATTTTCCGGTTAGCTACTGCTACTTCTCTTTTTGTCCTACTCCTCCACCCCAACCCCTCTCCTGACCCTATTGTTCATTGAGTTAAAGATATGGGGGGAAAAAGTTAGGCAACTTGTTAGAGGTCGCTAAGGAGCAGCTATGGAGCTAGAAATGAAAACCAGGTTTCTTAGCTGAGCCTGACGCCCCTAATGCAGTTAAGTAACATGCTTTGGCTCTTTCCCTTCAAAAAGACTGTTTTTGTCCTGACAAAGCCAATGTGTAAGCATTCAGGCAGCTCAATTTTCAATTTCTTCACTGGGAATAAATGACCCCATACCTATGGTTAGGTTTTGGTGAAAGCCAATTGCTTATCTTCATGTGAATAGACCAAGGGGGAACTGGAAATGTCCATATCTTGTAGCAGCTGAGTGATAGTTTGTTTTTGTTGTTATTGTTTTTTATGGTGTTTTATACCAGGTGTGTATCTAAAGCAAAGCAAAGGAGCACTTCACTACAAGACAGTAGTGAGTTACTTGAGGGCCAGGATTCTATTGCTCCCCTGTGGATTGTCCCAAGGACCCGACAAAATGCTTGAATCATAGATGGAATTCAACAAATGTTTGTGGAACTAAACTATATAAAAATGTTTAAATCTCTTTAAAGATAGAGTTGGCCCTTTAAAAAAATCACATGCTATCTTTTACCTACTAAATGGAGCATGTGATTTATTCCTTAATGCAGTGACTCTGTTCTTAAGTCCTGTCTGCATCGTGTCCGTGGTGATGTGGCCTGCATTTAAAGCATCAGTACCTGTGACATGCTGAGATTGTTAGTCAGTTGGCAGGTAGAATATCTATGGGATATTCACTTTCTCCTTCAGAGTCAACCTGCTGGTTCTTCTTGAGAGACAACTGACTTAGAGCTTCGTGTCCCCTCCTGTCTCCCATTGTGCAGACAGCTTTTCTCTTTCTTAATAAATGAGGGAAGGTATATCATCCCTCAGTCACACACCACAGCTGTCCTTTATCACTCTTTCCCTGACTATGATGTGCTGGAACAACTTGATGGCACTTAGATGATATTTGTTCTGAGTGGGTACCTATACATATGTGTATGTGCTGTGTTGCATCTGAATTCTGCACTGCCCCTGCCCTGAGTTGCTCTGCCTGACTGCCTGTTACTTTCTAGGCACAGGTCATGGTACTGATGTGACTCTTGGTCTCATTCTGTGGGTTTGGTTCCTGATTCCTCTCTGGGTTGGTGAAAGGAATCAGCCTGGCAAACTTTCAGCTCCTGCCCATCATCCTTGGAAGGACTGATGGGCTTCAATAGGGCATGGAAGCCACACTGGGCAGCACTATAACTGTCTCGGATCCACATTGGCCCAGCTTTAGAATGGACTGTTCCTCTACCTGCAGCTTCTGTGATTAAAAATGCAGAGGTTACAAACAACCTTTTGTGAATTTATCCTTTATTTTTTATATTTTTATTGGTGTATTGTAATCATATATCTTAATGAGGTACATGCTGGTAGAGGCATACATGTACACAACACTCATTTAATCCTTCCCCAATTCCCACCCTCTTCCCTCCCCCCTCCTTCCTTCTCATGTTCAGCTTAGTGATTGACTTTGATATGTTTGTAAATGTACATCATGTGTATTAGGGTGCCTCCCCACCATCACCTTCAGTTAGGTCACTTTCTTTGCTCATCTAAGGTTTCTCTTTGTCTTGAGTACCTCCAATGACCCATTTTCTCCCTAGCTTCTACATATTAGGGAGAACATCCAATTTTTACTTTTTGTGACTGACTAATCTCACTTAGCGTAATGTTCTCCAGTTCCATCCATTTCCCTACAAATAACGTAATTTTGTTCTTCTTTATGGTTGAGTAAAATTCCATTGTGTACATATCCCATAGATTTGTGACCCAAACACAAAAACCTATAAGTGATTGACATTTTATCTACCCTTTTTTTT
>PVLC010042105.1:0-13092 GCA_004027655.1 Graphiurus murinus
TCCAAGCTATACCCCCAGCCCTATTTTTTATTCTTTATTTTGAAACAGGGTCTCACTAAGTTGTGGAGTGCCTCACTAAGTAGCTGAGGCTGGCCATGAACCCAGATCCTCCGGTCTCAGCCTCCCAAATGCTGGGATTACAAGTGTGCGCCACCATGCCCGGCTTCTGAATGGTTTTATTTTATTTTATTTTTTATTTGGTGCACTGTAATTACACATCTTTGTTAGGTACAAGCTAGTATAGGTAAAGACATCCATGCACACATTTCTCATTTAACCCTTCCCCAATTCCCACCCCACTCCCTCCTCTTCCCTCCTTCTCAAGATCAGTTTAGTGATTGACTTTGATGTGTTCATAGAAAGTACGTCATGTTCATTAAGGTTCTGAATGGTTTTGATCCAGGTTATAATCAGACAACAGTTTTATTACCATAGGGTCACTTAAATCCATCAGCAATGTATTAATCTAGTTTTGGAAGAATTGAATGATGTAATAAAAAAATCCTGAGTATTTCAAATTCATAATAAATACCTTTGAAAAGTGAGAAAGATGAATGCTTATTTGTAAAGAGTTACTAATGAGGTATTTGAGGGAATCTGACTCAGTATGAGATAACATTTTAACAATGGTTTGGATAACAAGATACAGAATTTATCAGGGGGTGAGGTCTCTTAAAGAGCTGGATTTTGAATTTTAATCAAAGGCCTACATGCAGTTTAGAGATTTGTGATCAGTGACATGACTGAATTGCAAATTGATCATTTACTCATAAAAATTCTAGAAATTGACATGCTAAAGAAAAGGTAAAACCAGCACTATAAGAGAAAAATGTATTTGTATTTAAATGAAATTGAGGTTAGTAACTCAATCATGTAGTATTACTATTATGCTATGACAATAGGAGTTAAGCAAATAGGAAACATAAAATATCTGTGTTATGGTGAGACATACAGTTCAAATACTTAATTAAAATCACTGAATGACTAATTGAGTTATAGAGAATTTAGCAAAGATCCAAAGAATGGTAACTAAAATTATCAAATATATTTTAAATAGAGCAGATAAGTAAAGGCTAAAGAAAAGTTATTTAATCCACAACAGAAGGCTAAAGACAAACTGTAATGTCTCTCTTCATGATTTAAGAGATATGTTTTATTTCAGACAATATAGAAGAAAAGTATCTTGTATTTTTGTTTCTTTATAGAATCTAAGGAATTGCATCAAGTGCTCAACCACAGCTTTTGAGGCCAAGGTCTAGTAATATGTACTAGTGACTAAAATAAAGTGATAAATAGATTGTTATCTGGCCAATTTGTGAAAGATAAAATAGTATGGGAATGACAATAATAATATATTGGGGTGGGGATTCTCATATTAGAGCAATTTTGCTTGCTGATTACATAAGTATTCTATGTACCCTTACTATCTTGCCACAGAGGAACTAGCACTATTTAAATGGACAATATGAAAAGTACCTTTAGAAATCTTGAATTTAATTCCACTGAGAAAACAAGTGTACTGCAATATTCTGACCATTGAGAAGGCAAGTCAACACTAAAAGAAGTGTAGCTTAATTAACTTATGAATTATTTTTTAGATGTTAGAAACAGAGAATCACTAGAATGTAACTTGTTAGATCTCATTTTCCTTCTCAATTCTGGTTCCTTGGAAGTGACAGCCAAAGGCTCTTTGAGAATACTGAAGCAGTCTTTGCACTCAGTAGGAAAGAGTTAATGATTCCTTTACCATGGCTTCCAAGGAAGACACCAATACCCTTCGCCTTACTACATCCAATAGTCATTTCTCAGTTTTCATTACAAGTGACCTATTAGCAGTTGTCACATGTCATCATTCCCGCCTCCTTCACTTGGTTACTGGTTCCTTTTCACAGCTAGCTTATGTTCTCAGTCTCATTTGCTGATGCCTCTCAACTTCCCTCTCTCTTATAGATGGATTATTCGAAGACTCAGTCATTGCTATCACTTCTCTAAACTTGCTTCCTAGAGCAGCACAGCCCAATAGAAAACAATGCAAGCCAAATGTAATTTGAAATTTTCTAGTAACTACATTTAAAAAGACAAAAAGAAACTGGTGAAATTCATATATGTTTTATTTATATGATCCTTCAGTGATATAAAATAGTGTGTTAAGTTACTGTTTTAATACATTGAAATCCAGGAGGTTACACTTAAAGCATATTGCAATTCAGACTAGCAACATTTCATGTAAGCAATAGTCACATGTGGCTAATAATGGCTTTTGTTTTGGATAGTAGGGCTCTATATCTGCTCATCTAATCCCTTAATTTAAAATACCACCTATCTGCTGAATGCTAACCACTCTCAAATTTTTCTTTCTAGCTGGGACCTCTATCCTAAACTACAAAATCAGCTATCTAAGGGTGACATCACTTCTTGGATGCCTAATTTGTATGTCTAAATTATCATGTCAAAACTGAATTCTTGGTCTCCTTGCAATTTGCCCTTCTTCTTCTGGGTTCCTGGAAACTTTCTCATTTTGTTGCTTAAGCAGAAACCCTGGAGTCAACCTTCACTCTTTTTTTTTCCTCAAAACTCACTTTCAATCTACAACTCCTATGGCACCATTAGATCTATGTTCAGAATATATTCAGAATCTGATCCCATATCATTGCTTCCACTGCCATATTATGGTCCAAACTCCCATTTTCTCTTGTCTGGATTCTTGTAACAAGTAAACTGATCCCTCATAGTCCTTTTTTCCTCATAGCAGTCAGATGCCCTTTAATAACGTAAACCACCAGATCATGTTACTCATCTGCCAAGAATTCTCCAGTGGTTCTTGATCTCACTCAGAGTAAAAGCCAAAGCTCTTACAATGACCTTCAGAACTTGCTCTCTCCACTACAGCCACCCTTGCCTTCTGTTCTTCCTTTAACACATACTCTAGCTTGAGGACCTTTGAATTTGCTCTACTCCCACTTATCTCCATGGCTCACTCCCCTGTCTTTTCAAGTCCTTGCTGAAACATCATTTTCTCAGGGAATGACTTGAGTGAATGAATGACATAACATAAATGTGTAAATGGTATGATGTGACATTAATGAATAGGTGCCATAAGGAAGACTCAGAGCACTAATGCCACATGTTTGCTCTTCTAATAGAAGTCAACACACAACTAACTTTCAACATTTATTGAACCCCCATTCTCTGTAAAACAGACATGTATATGATTGGCTGTTATTAGTGAAAGGAAATACTGAAATAACCTTGTGGCATTAGCAGGTGTTCTTGAATACTTTTAGCACATACTGGAATAAGTAGTTGATTTCCTTAGTCAATGAGAAAGTGGTATTCATTAACAAACAGGAATATCTATCAGATACCCTGGGGCTTCTTTTTTCTAGGTGATCAGAATCTCCAAACATAATCCTTCAATCCAGGCAGTATTTAAACCTTGCACTATTAGAACTCTTGGTTCTATTCTTAGCTGTGCTGTTTGATAAGTGACTGAGCGAATTACTTCTCTTTTTATTGTCTCAATTCTTTTATTCCTATGATAAGATGTTTAATTTCACCCAGTTCTCAACTCAGGTTGAGATAACAGGACAATAATACTTGGGTGTTACAAGTTGGCACAATTATGTATGCAATGTGGAGCTTGCGGAAAATCTTAAATTTAATATTTTCATTAGGGCTATTGCAGACTAGTTCAGTTTGTGGTAGACTTAGGGCCTTTAGTTTCTCCTCTTTTCATTTTCTACCCCAACTTTCACTGAACATCACTTCTAGAATTGAACTCATAGCTCAAAACAAAGGAAAAACTATCAGCCTGAAACATTACAACATGTAGTTCACCTGAGAAATGGATTTGAGAGTTGGATGGTGGAGAGAAAAGAGGAAGGGTTAAGGAATCCGGTGAAGGGAAAAAGGAGAGAGTGATGCTCAATTTATAAACAGATTGGTAGTACTTGGGAGGCTGAGACAGGAGGATCGCAGGTTCACAGCCAACCTCAGCAACTTATGTAGGCAGACTGCAACTTAGGAGACTCTGTTTCAAAATAAAAAATAAAAAAAAAATAGGACCCAGGTGTAGCTCAGAGGTAGAATGCCCCTGGGTTCAATCCCCAGAACCACAAACAAACAAGAACAGCTTGGGCTGGGGGTGTAGCTCAGAGGTAGAGTGCCTAGCATGTGTGAGGCCCTGGGTTTCATCCCCAGTACCTGAAATAAAATAAACTTTAAAAAACATGGCTCAGTTCAATCCAACAAGTGTTCATTGGGTGCAAAGCATTGTACTAGTCATTTCAGTAATGTCAAGATGGGCAAGACCCAGGAGGAATCTCTGCCATGAAGGAGCTGGGAGTCATGGAGTACTAAAATATCATGTAGAATACATAAAGCAACTACAAAGTGCAAGAAAATTGACATCAATTCACACGTCTTAGTATGCCAATGACAGTCATGTATATTAACAATCATTCCCAAAAATTCCAAATATGGTCAGAGAGCACATGTGATTTTGCTTAAAGTTATCAAACCTAGAAAGTTAATGTAGCTTTGTCCCCAGCCTAGATTCCCAGATTCAGGCTGCTTGCAGAACACCACTGCTGAAGGGAAGCTCCAACAAGGGGTGGGAGGGGTGTAACTTCCGACTGGACAAGTCCCAATAGCCCCGTAAGGAACAAAGAAACGAAAAAAAGAACTCAGTTGGAGGCGTGCATGAGGTGGGCCTGGAAGGATGAACCTCAAATTGGGCGGGAGCCAATGTGGGGAAGAGGGAGGGACTTGCAGTCTGCTTTCCCAATTCCTTGAGTCCATGAGTCAATCTAGGTTGAACAACTAGCTCAGGCAGGTTCCTCTCTCCTCCCTCATCTTTTCCACTGGGACTTTTAAAAAAGCGGCCACCAAGTTTCACCACTAGAATAATTGTGTGTTATTCTTGTAATATGGGAAAGAAAAAAAAAATCCAGTGTCTTAGAAGCACTGACTCCTTTGGACGAGGGTGGACATCCGGCAGGGTCCCTGCCACAGCTCTGCAGCCCCAGAGCTGCTGACCCGGGTGAAGGGCGCGGGTCCCACGGGATCCTTCCAGGGAGAGGTCCGAGGCCCACGCGGCGCGATTGACGGGCGGGGTGGGGCGGGGCGGGGCCGCGCGCACCTGCCGGCGGGCTGCAGGCGCGGCGCGTGCTCGCTCGCGGCGGCCGCGCGCACGGACGTCCCCACTCCCGCCCCGCGTGTGTTTACGTGGAGACGAAGATGGCGGCGGTGACGGCGCTGTCCGTGCGGGCCCGGACGCTTCGCCAGTGAGCGCCGAGTCTGGTTGGGCTCGCTCGCGCGGGGCGGGGAGCGCAGGCCCGCCCCGGGTCGTGGGTCGCAGAGCTCGCAGAGCCGTCCCACTTCCGTCTGAACTGTCCTTTCCTGGGCGCCCCCGACCCCGTCCCGGTGTTTTCCCCGCCCACCCCGCAGAGGCCATGGAGGACGAGGAGAGGCAGAAGAAGCTGGAGGCTGGCAAGGCGAAGGTAGGAGCGATTGCGGCGGCGGGGAAGGGGCGGGCGCGGGCGGGAGGGAGGTGCTGCAGGCCGGCGTCCCCGGCCCCGTCGCCCCTCGCCCAGGAGCGGAGAAAGCCGCCGAGACGCCCGCCGTGGCGATTGACCCCGGTGGCTCCTCTCTCGTGAATGCCCACATCAAACCCCTCTTTTACGGTCTTGCTCTAAGCTGGTCACTAATCGCTTTTGAGTCTCCAACCTTTCACTTTCGGGGAAGGGGGAGTGTTCCGGGTGGCGCAGGCATTGTGCTTCCTAGGGTGGGGATTTAGGGCTTTTCTTTATTCCGTGGGGGGATTTGTGCGCCGATCGGCGGCTTGTCTTCCTGAGGTGGCACGCTGGCACTCTGGGGTGTGTGTGATTGGCCTGTGACAGCTGCCTCAGCCGTGGCTTCAGTGTGCCACAAGTGCCAGCTGTGAACTTGGCCGTAGGGGCGTTTTCAGAAGCGTGTCTTTGTATGTGCGTGTTTGAAGGTCTTTGTCATGGCACGCGCCTTTGTATCCTGAGGAATGGAAGTTCTGATCACTGAAAGGTTCCAATACCAAGCAACACGTATAGAATTACTGCTGTAAATAATTTGTCACATATATATGTGTGTACACATATATAGTGAGTTACGAGTGTGTGTGTGTGTGTGTGTGTGTGTATGTGTGTGTGTGTATATGTACATGGGAAATCCTGCACCTCAAACAATACAAAATCATACACAGGTATTCTTCATTGGGCTTCATGAAAATTTGACATAGACAATATAAATTGAAGTGAATGTATATATAATGTGTGTGTATATATATATATCATATATATATTTAAATGAACTGTTCGAACATATCTTTTGGCTAGCATGAACGGCTCCCTACAATGAAGTTATCTTTTATAGATAATATTATCTTTTTAGAGCTAATTGTTAGTACTTGGACCACAATTGAACTGTTTTTGCTCTCTTCCTTTCTTTTCCTTCCCCCTCACATAAACAATGGAAACCAGGTCAATGATTTCAGTAGTCAATGAAGGACCCTACTGCAGAGATACAGTAAGAGATGCTTAGCATAAGTTTTTTAAAGGAATATGTATGTTAACTAGTTTCATATTCCCAAAATATAGTTGACATTTCCATAAGTTCCTTCTATCAAAGGTCAAGGTTTAAATGCTTTATGTAGCCAGGTAGATTTTTCACATGGAAGGAAAGAGGAATCAGGGCATTTTCAGAAGCCTAAAGTTGCTTACATTTGTGCAACCCCGGGGACTGAGGAAGCGCTCTGCATCCAAAGAATGGGGGTACAAGTGTGTGCTCCATTCAAAAACACTGAAGTTCTGATTAGATGTCTTGTTCATTTCTATAGAATTTTTACTGCCTGGTGCTAAAAGTATTTTGCCCAAAGTATAAAAACACTCGAAATAATCTATATTTTAAAAAATTAAAAGAAAATTTTTTTGTGGTACTGGGGATTGAACCTAGGGGCATTCTACCTCTGAGCTACATTCTCAGCCCTTTTTAAATTTTGTTTGTTTTGAAACAGGGTCCCCCTAGGTTACTAAGAGTCTTGTTCAGTTGCTAAGAGGCTTGAACCTGTGATTTCCTGTTTCAGCCTCCCAAGTACTGGGAATACAGGAGTATGTCACCATGCTAGATTTCAGGATAACCTTTAACATGAAGAGAATAGTCTTCCTAAGTTACATAAATGTAGTGGAATATTATGCAGTCATTAAAATTATGAAAACAAAACAAAAATAGTACATACATAACTGGGTCTGGTGGTACACATCTGTAATCCTAATGTTCAGGAAACTGAGACAGGAGAATTGTAGGGTCAAGGTCAGCCTCAGCAACTTAGTGAGACCCTTTTTCAAAATGAAAAATAAAGTAGGACGGGGTGTAGCTCAATGGTTAGAATACCCCTGGGTTCAATTCCCAGTATTCTCATTCTCATATATTCTCATATTCATTAATTCATTCTCTCTCTCTCTCTCTCTCTCTCTCTCTCTCTCTCTCTCACACACACACACACACACATTTACATTGCAGGAGTGCACACCTGTTATCTCAGCTACTCAGGAGATGGAGGCAGGAGGATCACAAGCTTGATGACAGCCTGTGCAATTTAACCAGACCCTGTCAAAAGTGGGAGGAGGGGAGTACTGGTGTTATAGCTCAGAGGCAGAGCACTCCTGGCCTCAATCTTCAATACTCCCCCCCCCCAATACATACAAAATAGTATATACATTGTTTCATTTGTCTAAACATGTACTTTTAGATTAGGACTGGAAATTTTTGGATTATAAATGCAGATATCCAAGGAGTATGGTTATAGCTTAGAGGTAGAGTTTTGCAAAGTCTTAACTAGGTTCAGTTCTCAACACACAAAATTTTTTTAAAGTAGCTATTCTGCAAACTTATATTGATTTTTTTTTTTTACACCAAATCTAGAAATAGAGAGGTAGTGACAGTCTATGCTCTCCAGTTTCCCATAGTTATTGAGAGAGATAGACACTGCTGGGTAATAATGTGCACAATAGGTACAGTGGGATTTATTTATTTATTTATTTTGTTACATTTTGTTAAAATGTTTTTAAATACTGCCACCTCATTTTCTAGGATGTTTTGTAAAGAAGGCTCTTAATGTTGGTATGAATGCTGCCTAGCATAATGCCTATTAAATATTCAGTAAATACTTGCTTATTGAATAAATGAACAGAATGACTTTAATGAGTCCTTAATGAGTGTTGCTTTACTAGCATGGCTGTAATTTAGTAACAGTAATTCAGAATTCACTTATTCAGAAATCTTATTGCTGGCATCAGAAACCACTTAAAATGATAATTTTCCAAAATTTATTCAGAATTTGATTCTCCAAATGTCTCATTTACTCATAAGACTTAAGTATTATATTTGATAACCTAGTTATACAAACCAAAACTTTCAGGTCTTTTTCTTAGTAATTGACTGGTATAGTGTTCCATTGAAAAATTTCCCTTCTCCAGACTTTATAAATGATTACTTTTAAAACAATTTGTCATATGTGTAGTACAGTGTACTTTATAAAATATTTTATGCCAACCAAAATCTACAATGATAGGATAATAAATTATGGCATATGTAGCCATTAGAATAATTCTACAAAGACTTTTTGAGTTGGGAAAATGCCCACAAATAATGCCAGGTTTTTAAAAAGGTTATAAAAGTTATATATGAAGACACCTGGAAAAATGCACCAAAATGTCAGTATGTTTCTCTCTGGGTAGTGGGTTATAGGCCATTTTAATTTTTTTATACCGTTAGTATTTTCCAAATTCTCTACAGTATATTTCTATTATGATCAGGCAAAAATGTTTGGATGCCATTTTTAAAAATAATAAAGGGTTATCAAATACAGCATGCTAAAGAACTTAATGCACTAATATTGCATGACCATCATACAGAACATGAGGTACAGAGTAACTAGGTCTCCCACTTTAGTCCGGGAACTGTCATTCTTCCTCCAGTACTGCACGTATTATATAGTTGAGGTTCTGTATTAGACATTTATGGGTCTCCTTTTAGTTTCTGCCATTCCTATCCTTTTTGCTGTCAATTCTCATTGCTATGGGCATGCTCATCTAGAATCTTCCTTATTCACTGTTTTAGATTTGCTGTGGCAACCCCCAAAACTGAGCTTAATAGAATAGGTTTATAAAAATCAAGGGCCAGTGGAGCCTGGTAGAATGAACTTTATGGCAGTTTAGTTTTTCTGCTGCTTGGTGTTTTTTGGTTTGCTCTTAGCTTCTCAGCTATGTCCTCAGGACTGATGTTGCAAGAAACCTGACATCTAGAGATATAAGACATTACTGCATTATTAAGTAAATATTTTCAGAGCTGGGCTTGACCCCATTTACAGCATGCCTACAGAGGCACTGCCACAGAGACTGTCCTTTTGTTGAGTTGAACTAGTCCAATTCTACTTTAAATGATTTCATTTTTTCCAAGTAAAATTATTTATGATTATAAAGAAGTATTGTAATACTAGTGAACAAAATTAAATAGAGGACAGTTGTGCATTTAGTATAATATTACTTCTATAAATCATATTAGCTATACTTTTAAAAGTTCTTGTAATGTAGTGGAATCCAGCCAAACTGAAGTTTTACACCAGCTGTTGAACATTAATTGGCATTATTTATTGAATAATTATCAAAATTCGAGCTTATTGCATTCAGTAACTTGTAATTATATGAGTTTTGTTTAACAAGCATTTTCATTTTGAAGTAGTACTGCCAGTTATGGGCACAATGTTCTGTGTAAGCTATATATTAGGTTATTGATAGCAGGATTTTTCAATTACTGTTACCACTGTCATAGATAAAGTTAGTTGTGGTGTAAAATTGTTCTTTGTGAAGCTGGTGTGGTGGCACACGCTTGTAATCCCAGTACTTGGGAGGCTGAGACCAGAGGATCTGGGCTCGTGGCCAGCCTCAGCTACTCAGTGGGGCCCTCTGCAACTTAGTGAGATCCTGTTTCAAAATAAAGACTAAAAAAAGCGGGCTGGGGATGTAGCTCAGAGTAGAATACCCCTGGGTTCCATCCCTAGTACCACACAAATAAAATAAAATAAATTATTCTTTGTGTATTTCAGATACGCTATTCCATAGCTAAGAAAGCTGTCCACCCCCCTTCCTGATTTCTTTTAAACTTTCTAGTTTTTATACTTACCATATGACAGAACTTACTTCGTTTTCAAGGTAGCTGCAGCAGTTTGATGCCTTTATCCACATTTATTCAACACTGGCTCATTTCTGTGATTTAAAACTAATACATGACCTTCAGGCTTTGTTGAAACAAATAAAAACAAAACGTGGTGCTTAGACAGATAATATGGAGGAACAATGGACAGGACAGGCTTCTTGAAATGTATATTAAAGAAAGGTCTCTGAGTCAAATCCAAAAAATGGCAGGAACAGGGACAGGGCAGTGATAGGATCCAATGAAGAGGTGTTTTGTTTGGAAACAGTTTTTGTCCTCCTCTTGTCCTAGTCCAATACCTTGGATATATCATATCCAAGGTGTATATGTGTGTGTATATACTTCCTCCCTCCCCTCTCAGTGTGTGTGTGTGTGTGTGTGTGTGTGTGTGTGTGTGTTCTGAAATATATATATTTCCTCTTCTCAGTTCTTAGTTCCACTGATAGAATGCCATAGACATCCATATTGAATGATATAGCACGCAGCAGAAAAAAAGCAAAAATGATAGGATACATTCCAGGGATTAGAATAGACAAGAGTAGGACAAAAATTGTAAACAAAACATCTCTTATTTTAATAAATAAAAAGATTTGTAGTGAGAGAGACTACAAAACATTTATTTTAAGACACTGATTATTGACATGTAAGTTAGTTTTTTTTTAATATGGCAGCTAAAAAGAGTTCTCATGATAAATTGTTAAACAATGATAAAGGGTATTATTTACATTAATTTCTCACTAAGATTCCTCTAAAATTAAAATTAGTTATCCCATTTAATTGGTTAGCATCTCTTTAAAAACTTTAATTTGCAAAAGCCACTGGAATTTTGAAAGCTTATTTATAAAGAATATCTTGGATGTGCATGTGTATTCAAGAGAGAGTAGGAGAGAGAGAATTTATAATATTGCTCTTTGGCTTGAACGAAAGGCATTAGGACTTTGAAGACATTTATTTCCTCATTTGTTCAACATTTTTGAACGCCTACAACTGTAACTATGAACTTTTACTTAGCAAGCATATTTAAATTATCCTAAATTCTGTGCCTTGTCAGTGGGAATAATCCTACTACAGTACTCATCTCAATCAGTGTTTTGAAGGGTAAGTGAAATAATGATAGAGAACTTTTTGAGTTCTTATGATATATATAAAGAAGCTATAATTACTGTTTAAATTGGGGTAATATATAATAAAATTAAATTCATTTTAAAGGAATAATTCAATGGCATAACACAATATTATGCAGCTACCACTTCTGTCTTGCTCCAACACGTTTTAATCATCTCATAAAAATTGTGCCACAGATACTTTTCATTGACTCCTCCCTCCAGCTTCTGTTTCTGTAGATATACTTATTTTAGATAATTCATATAAATGGAGTCATATAATACATGACTCTTGTGTGTCTGGCCTCTTTCACTTAGTTTACTGTTTTAAGGTTCATCTATGTTGTACACGTGTATCAGTGCTTTATACCCCTCTATTCTGAATAATATTCCAGTGTGTGTGTGTGTGTGTGTGTGTGTGTGTGTGTGTGTGTATCACAATTTGTTTACCTTTTATCCATAGGTAAAAGGTAGGCATTTAGGCTGTTTCTACCCTTGGTCTATTGTGAATTGTGCTGTTGTGAGCATTTATATACAAGCATTTGAATACCTATTTTCATGTCTCTTGGGGTATCTACCTAGGAATGGAACTTCTAGGTTGTACAATAATTTTATGTTTAACTTTTTGAGGAATTGCCAAATTGTTTTTCAAAGTGGCTTTTCCATTTCATTTTACATTCCCATCAATAATGTATGAGAATTCTAATTTTCTTATATCTCACCAGCATTTGTGTTTTCCTTTTTTTTTTTTTAACTATAGCCATCCTAGTGGCCATAAAGCCATATCTCACTGTAATTTTAATTCACATTTTGCTAATGACTAATGATGCTGAGCATCTTTTTTGGCCATTTGTAGTTATTTGGAGAAGTATCTGTTCAAGTCCTTTGCCCATTTTATAATTGGGTTATTAATCAACTTACTTTACATATTACTATTAATGTATGTATACACTACTACATATATCCTCTCTGTATACACATATATACATACGGAGAGAGAGTATATGTGCTCCTGTATAAGAGGAAGCAGTCAGAAACAAGTTTCCAATGGGATTACCTTCCATCTTGTTGTTTTGTTTTGTTTTGTTTTTTGGCTTCCAGCTCACCAAAATTAAAATTGTTGCTTCCTTGGAATAATGGGTTCTTGGTGAGTTGATTAGAGCATGATGCTAAAGTTTGATTTCTTTTTGGGCCAGTGAGCTATTTCATTCCATGGCCGGCTGTTTTAGAAGTGCATGCAGTTGGTCAGAGGGGCACCTGTTGGATCTTTGGCTTGATCATTACCAATCCATATCCTCTGTGGGAAAAATTAACTTAGTTTTCAGTAATGAAAAGGCCTTTCATTTTTCTATGTGACTGCAATAGACCTGTGTATATGTTTCATCAGTGTAAGATATTTTTGTTGTAATATTGACTTTCCTTTTACTTTTTGTGGTAGTTGTCATCCAACTATAACTTAGGATACTTAATGCCCATTTAGGTACACTGCAGAAAGCTTTGGTTAATTTGCATATGAATTTAATACTATTTAAAGGTGCTAAATATATTTTTTTAATTTTTTATTGTAGCAATTCGTGCAATATAGCATACATCTTTGTTAAGTACGAGTTGTTAACAACATATTTGCACACAATTCTCATTTGACCCCTTCCCCAATTCCCACCCCAATCCCCTCCCTCTCCCTCCCCCTCAGGTTCACTTCAGTGAGTGACCTTGATATGATTGTGTAAGTACATCATGTGCTTTA
>PVLC010042106.1:0-13070 GCA_004027655.1 Graphiurus murinus
GGAACATGTAGAATGTGCCTTTCTTATGGGACTCCAGGATTGTGTTTCCCAAGTGTTCACAGAAGGGAGGCTCTATTCTATCCCTTAGAATATCCTGTGGGACATGGGATTGACCAAAGATGAATAAGCTCCATGCTCTTGGCACAGTTCAGGGCTTAGGGGAAGAGTGGGATGGATGCTTTCACGGTTGGGTTCTGGGGTGGCAGGATCAGTCTAGCAGAGAAGATCCGACCTCATGTTCATCAGAAGTACTCATGGAGTGAGGAAGTAGCATTCATGAATATGCTACGGACCAAATACTGGACCATGTAGCCACTCACTTCACCCTTAAAACAACTTTCTGTTCTGTAGGCACAATTTTCCTCATTTTGCAGATGTGGAGTCAAAATGCCAAAGAAGTATACTTGCCCAGGAAACAGAAATCAAGGCAGGGTTTGAACTCAGCAAGTGTTTCTTAGAATCTTCACTTCAGCTGTGCACTCCTGCCCCTCACTCATAATGATGCTGTAACCCTTGTGTGCTGATTCCCCAGTATCAAAGGGCTCCCTGCCAGTCCTTTGCTTTTCTGTCATGCAGCAATCCCAGGAGTTGCATGAAAAACAGTAAATCATCAAGACATAACCAGAAGTCTAAGACAAACCTGTGATTGTTGAGGTGTAAATGGAATACAAAGTGCTAGGTTTGAGGCACAATTGCTGAACAAAGACTCCTGGACTAATCGAGAAGGGCCATGTGAGTACAAGTTGAGGTAAAGGAAGTAGGGAATTGGAAAGAGGAGCTGAAAGACCAACCCTGAAGGATGGGAGTGGGGGTGGACTCTTCCTGCTGTCATACAGGTTCAAGGAATGTCAGCTCATGGTGAGAAGCATCTCAGGCTCTGGAGGAGGCAGAACACCAGCTCCATTTTTACCCACTGTACAGCCTGGATGCACTGTTTAATTTCTTTGAGCATTAGCATCTCCAGTTCTTCAGATTCCTACTTCCTTAAGTGATGCAAAGATATCATGTACTTAGCATTGTTAGGAGATGGTCCCCAGTTTCGGTCAGAAGTTCAGTCAAATCTCAGTTCCTTGTAATCTCTAAGTTTCCATTTCTCCTGAATCAGGTGCTCTCAGCCTGAACATAAGTTTCTGTTTCCTCTGATCCATGTGCTCTGAGCCATTGTGTCCGTTACTAGGCCCATTACTAGGTCACGCTCGAAGGGACACCCCCTCCCCTCCAACACCCTCCAATCCCGAGCTGACATGGGCAGAAACAGTTAGAACAGTCCACCCTGACGGTATATAAGCTCTCCCACCCAGCCGAATAAAGCTCTTCTTTTCTTGCTTGCATTTCACGTGCCTTTTTCCTCCGGTGTTGGGTTCAGATCTGGATCATGGGGGAAAAAACCTTACAAGCATAAAACCTGGTACACAGGAAGTCCTCAGGACATATGCTGTGATTTAGGATTTCCCAGAAGCGGGTTGTGAGCTAAAACATAGGTTAGGAAAGGGAAAAAGCTGCAGACTTGAGTTAGGCAAGATAAACTCAGGCACATGTTGATATAACTTCTGGTCCCAAGGATCTGGGAGTGTGAATAAGGTTGCTAACAGTACAGAATTCAGTCTTCTTGAATACTGATTTCTATAGTAAACTGGTAGCCATCCCTGAGGAAGTTTGCCAACTTTTCCCTTTGTGCTTTCCCCAAACCCAGTTGCATTTTCCCTGCACGGTTCGGGCTTACCCTGATACTGATGCTGAGAATGCTCTGCTCAAGTGGAACTTCTGAGCGCTAGATCTAGTGACAGATCGTGGTCAGAGGCCTCAGTGGAGGTAGCTGGAAGGGAGGACAGATGTTGGCGATGCTAATGGATGCAGACTGCTGCCTTCTCTACCTCCGGGCCCATTCACTCGGGATCCATATCGCATCACAAATAGATTTCTCCTGTCCTCTCTTCAAACTCCCTCCAACCCCCAGCCTCAGAGGGAGGCAGGGATTTGTTGAGGCACATCCATCAAGCCAGCAGAATCACTTCTGTTCATTTCTGATTGGACTCATAAATTTGTTTTGCCACAGTCGTCTCGTTCAGAGAGTTGACAAGCTCTTCCTGAATTCATGAATTTGGGAGGAAATGAGCCATAGGGACCAAGGAGCCCAAATTTGAACTGAACTGTGGTATGTTTGTCTCCAACTTCCATTAACAATTTCAGGAGAAAGTTTACAAAGATGTGAAAAAGACCAGCATCTGCACCAGGCATTAACCATTTAAAAATATTGCATAGAAATAGCAAACACAGAACCAGTAGCTTATACCTAGGTTTTTCAATTTGTTCGTATGTTTATCTCTTTGCCAAGGAAACTAATGAATTTCATTCGTCATTTAGCAATTACTTATAGGAATTGGTTTTACATTAGACCCTGTTCTAGGTACCTGGAGTGCATGAAGACAGAAACAAAAGTTCCTTCTCTTGGATAAATTTGGAGTGTAAGCAGAGTTTACATTTTTAGGTAAAGAAAGAAGGTGTGTGTGTGTGTGTGTGTGTGTGTGTGTGTGTGTGTGTGTGTGTGTGATTTCTCAGATGCCCTCACCAATTTCTTACCCTTGTGAGAAGTTATTGCCACTTTTGACCATTTCTCATGTGACATATTAGACTTAGCAGTGTAGTATGATGTTAAACCTTATTGCCCTTCACAGTTTCCTGGGATATTTATTCAGCATAGACATTTTGAGACTCAGTCCAGAACTAACAAACTAGAATTTTTAGGAGTAGACCCAGGAAACTTTATTTTAAACCTGCAGTCTGGATCTTCTGAGGCAGATGGCCAGAAACCAGTCAAAAGAAGGGGCATTTGAGAAGCAATGAGGTGGGGTGGTGGGAAGCCCATAATTTTGTTTGCTTGTTTATTTGTTTTGTTTTACTGGGGATTGAACCTAGGAGTATTCTACCTCTGAGCTATACCCCCAGCCTTGTTTTTTTTTTTTTTTTTTTTTTTTTTTTTTTTTTGAAATATGGTCTTGCTACATTACTATGTAATCGCCTCAAATCTACAATCCTCCTGTTTCAGTCTCCCAAGTACTAGTATAGGTGTGTTCCACCATGCCCCAGCAAGATCAGAGAATTTTGAAACATAGTCATGGGTGCAAAGCTTAATTCTACTGTCTACTAACAGTGTGATTAGAAGCAGGTCATGTTTTTCCAAGTCTTGTTTTCTTCATCTGTATAATGAGGATGATAATGCAAATCCCATGGTGGTATGATAGAAACTAACTGCTGGCAATGTATCTCATGCAACTAATCTTCCATTGGTACATTCTGGGAGCTCAATAAATGTCTTCCCAAACTTAGCTGAAGAAAATCATTCCATTTCATAGTTAAGTAATATTCCATTCTTCAAGTGTATGTGTGTGTGTGTGTGTGTGTGTGTGTGTGTGTGTGTGAGAGAGAGAGAGAGAGAGAGAGAGAGGGAGAGAGAATGAGAATATGTGTGAGTATATATGCGCACCTGTCTATTACTTGGCTTATAAAGCACAAGAGAGGAATATCCTGGTTTCATATTTATTGAATATGTATTTGGACATTTTTACCAAAATCTGAATGCTGGCTCAGTATCGGCCAATAATCTCAAATTGTTTGCATGTAGTCAGAACTTTGGGGATTGACAGGTTAATGTTAATGCATCTGACCAATACTTAAAATGGTTCATATCTCTATATGATTTTAGTTTCTAGCCAATTACTTCAACATTAAATTTAATAATATGAACATCATGAATTTGTATGTTACTTATAATTTTTGAAATATATTCACATATCTTTGGATCTTCTCAACTACCCTGGGAGTTAATCAAAGCAGATATAATTATTCTAATGCCACAGAGGAAAACACTGCAATCTATAAAGGTTAGATAATATAGGCAAGTTCCATGGATTTAGAGACAAAGCTTAGACTAGAACCCAAAGTAACCTGGGGCAATTATTATTACTAGATCCCATCCACTGGAGATCTAGACTTTGTAATGAAGAAAGAGCTTCTAATTTCACTGAGAGTGCTAAGAGCCTGCAGGCTATCAGAGCCCACATGTTGGTTTTCTGAGAAGGAGAGAATGAACATGTGTATGTACCACAGCAATACAGAAATTAAATGCATAGAAAATTAAAAAGAAATAAAGAGTATACAAACTATAAGGGAATATAAGTAAGTGGCATTAACTCTTTGGTAAACCCTCTAAATTGAAAGAGTCCCCTGATGAATTGGGGTCACCAGTGGTGAAACATCAGAGAAGGCTGGAAACTGTGCTGCAATAGGCAGGTGCCTCTTATTCAAGATTGCTGTCAATGGAGTCAATGAGCAGATGCCTAGGTCTTGAGAGTGTAGTGTTGATGGTCTGAATAAAGGCACTTAATAGTTCACAGGAAAGTTTGAGAGGTAGAGTCAAGGTATGAACCAAGGACACATTTCTAATATCGGTCACTAAATCCAAAGATGTGAGTCTAAAAACTGGAACCAAAATTTTAATCCAAAGACATTTGTGTAGCCTGGGGAATCAATGAATGGGAACATGTCTAAACAGATAGCAGGTCACTCCCATCAACAGATAGTTTGCATTTTAAAGGACTGAAAGAGGCATAAATTACTAGAACAGTCCTGATTCCTTTGCAGCTTTCTTCAAAGGAACTATTTTAAGAACCAATAAAATAATAGTTATGAAATCAAATCATAGCAAAGTATAGTAGTTATGGGAGGGATTCAAGGAGTACTAAATGGATTTCTTTAGTGTCATGGTGAATGATTGAAAAAAAAAAGAAATAGATAATACAAACTCAAGTGAAAGAGATCATTTAAGAAGAAACTGGGGCATAACCCTGTGGTAAGTGCCTCAGTTTATTCCTCCTAAAGGAGAATAATGAAAGTATCTCACTCATACAGTTGCCATGGATTTTGTAAAGAATTTAGACTAGCCTGACATAAAATAGCTATTCAAGAAATATTAGATAATATTCATTCAACAAACATTTACCAGACGTCTTCTATGCACAGGTATTGTGTTAGGCTTGGGTGGCAAAGATGAATTAGACATAGACCAGCCTTTAAGAAGCTCACAGTCCTAAGGAGCAGGAATACCAGGTCCTGAGCTAACACCACTTCAACTTCTCCTAAACTTCCTGAAGTTTCTTTTGGTTACTTCATAGCAACTGAGTTTTTTCTCGCTTGTCTGGGGGATGTTCTGCTTTCCTCAAACTCTGTCTGCAAATATCTGGCCACACTCTTCAAGACCAGGTCTTTTGTTTCTGATTCTCCTTTTCGATACTGAGAATTGAGTTTATCCAAACTATGTCCCTTAGTGATCTTATAAAGTTCAAAGGACTTCCCCCATAAAGGAAAGGAAAAAATACTCACAAGTATTAATCATACTAGTCTAGTGTTTAGCTCCCTAATATTTAATTGCCTAATTTCCCAAGGTTATATTTACTTTTGATTAAATTCTTTGAGTTCTAAATCTATGCAAAATACGTTCCAAGAATTTTTCATCTTTTTATGTTAATGAATAGTTAAATGAACAAAATTGTTTGCAATCAAAAAAATCAACACATTCCCCAAAAAAGTCATTTTGTGGGTCTGTAGCATTTATTTCAAAGATCATGGAGTAAGTGTGTTTTATCTGCAAAGGACTTCAAGCTTTTCTCACAGAAAAGTTTTTATGAGCAAAGGCAGCTGCTACTTTTCCATCTTCAGAGGCTGGCAGACATCTGGCCTATGGGAACCTTTGCTGCATATTTCACCCCATGGCTTAGGTAGTGACAGGTACTGGGTGTGTGTGTCAAGTCTCATTCTCCACTCTGGCAAGACAGCTGCCCACCTGTGCATGCCTCAGGAGGGTGTTTGTGCTGGGAATGGGTGTCAGGTTATAGAGCAGGGGGATCAGAAACTCATCCATGGACAAGGAAATGGAAGTAGGTGGAGGCTGGGCACAGATCAAGAAAACCCTGATAGCAGATCCAGTGCATGTTCCAAGAGAAATACTACTGGACTGGAAAGAGTAGAACAGAGAATTCAAGGGAAAGGGAAAATAGGAGTTGTAACAAAGAGGGGATAGAGGCAAAGGAAAAGGAAAATTTTAATGGAGAAAAAGGTTGGGGAAAGAAGAGAGAAGAGGGCAAAATGAGAAAGGGAGGGGAAAGGGTAATTGATGGGAAATCTAGAGAAAAGACAGAATGGAAAGAAGAAAGAAGAAGGGAGAGTCTAGAAACAAGGGAGGAAAGACTGCAAGGGTGTGCTAGGGCAAGAAATGCAGGGTCCTGGGGTCATTAAACAAGGCTTACCATTAACCTACTCTGTGTTATTTGTTAACAGGTCACCCCACCACCACTACCAGCAACCTGGGTCCTAGTAGGTAAAATGATGCTAAGATACCTACATCAAAGACTAGAGACAAGTTAAATGAGACCATATGGACCTAAAGGAATCAATACAGTGCCTATGAAGACAGATGTTCTATAAATGAAATCCCCATTTTGCCTCTTGGTCTAGATTTCCCAATCTGTTATGTAATCCTCTAATCCCTAGAGTAAAAAACCAAGTTGGCAGGACGGGGAGCAGGCCTGGAAACCAAGACAAAAAAAACAGACTTTGGCCTAAGGGGATTAAAATCCTACAGGGAGAAAGACCCACATGCTATGGCCTGTTGAGTTCTATATGGAAGTCCCGAAGTCCATACCAAGTTCTGTGGGAGTGAGGAGGCGGAGCTATTAATGCCCCCTCAGTCTGGAAGAGTGCCCAGAGGAAGTAACATTTAAACCAAGAAGTAAAGAATAGAAATTTTCCAAAGGGAGAAGGGGAGAGAAGAGATTTGCTCCTACAGTTTGAATGTGTGACATAGAGAAAGGGATAAGCAAGCCATAGGCAATGAAAAAGAAGCTAGTTGGAAGAAGAATGAGGTGAGAGCCTCAGCTAGAATCATACCTTGATGGGTACTAGATGCAGAATGATGCTGTGTTTTATTTCTAAAGCTACAGGAGCCACCAAAGGACTTTAAACAGAAAAGCAATATACTTGAATTTGGTATTTAGAAAATGACTCTGAAATTAGTTGTGATGGGGCATTCCTGTAATCCCCATACTTGGGAGTTTGCTACACAGCCAGGCTCAGCAACTTAGGAAGGCCCTCTGCAACTTAGTGAGAACCTATTTCAAAATAAAATAAAATAGGGTTGAAAGTGTAGCTCAGAGTTAGAATGCCCCTGGTTCAATCTCCAGTACCACAAAAAAAATATAAAAGAAAAATAAAAGTAAAGAAAATGACCCTGAAGCTTATAGATTAAGGGCAACTAAGCCTGGATGCAGGAAGATTGGTTATTTTAGTCCAGAGGAGACCTGATAAGGGTCTAGAAAAGGGTCCACAATGGGACTAGGGACTCAGGAAAAATCTAAGTGAGGTAAAGGCATTAGGTACATCCACAAAATCTATCCAGTGGAGGAAACTCCCATTTTTAGAGGACAGGCTGGAATGTGCTCATGAGTCCCGAGAACCTTTTGAATGGTAAATGGTCATTTGCCCTAATCTTTTTATCATCACTGCTCTCCTTCCAGATGATTCTTTCAGGAGAGAAGAACAAAAATGAGCCCTTTATTTATCAACATTTGGTTAATACTGTATTTATTAAGCCATTTAAATAAGTCACTGTATATCATAGTTGTTTGTTTTTAGGTATGTTGCATAATTCATTAGCAGCAAATGTTTGGAGGATAAAACTATTACAGACTGAGAAGAAATGTGTTAGGATAAAGAACCAGATACGTATGCAACTAGAAGCTTCTACCAGATCCCTAGACTGGACTTCTGAAGCCAGACATGTCTATAGACTATCCACCAATCTTTTCCATTTCACATAGATAGATGAACTTTAGAATGCAGCTTTCTGACTGGTTTCTGGTCATATCTAAAACAGTCTGTTTTATCCAATGTGTTATTCAGTTAGCACTGGGGATGCTCAGTGAGGAGATAAAAAGAGTCAGAGACCTAAAGTTTCTCTGAGAATATTAGTCACATGGAAGAATTGGATGGTAGCCTCGTTCTATGTAGTTCCTAAGGACAGACCAAAATCAAGGTTAGAAGTCATCTGGGAGCTGATTTCTTCTCTTTATCAGACTTATCAAGGAACAAGGAATTTTCCAAGCAGGGAATAGATGGTGCCATCATGGAGGTTAGCCTCTAATTTTATTGGGTAACTATTGCACTCCAGACCCGGAAAGCACTCTTTGAAATCTCATACCTTCTTTCTGGGTCAGGGATAGAATCCCCACTCCACAGATGAAAATCCAGAGCTCTCAGAGGCTAAATGACTTGCCTCTGGTCACACAGGAGATAAATGGTACATCTAGGATTCAAGTGCATGTCCCAAGCCCTCAAATTGAAACAATGCTTCCCTGACAAGGGTTTGGGTAGCTTGTCACTGGAACTAGAAAACCAGAGATAGAGTGACAAAGCACTGGGAAGCTGGAGAAGGGACTCAGCTTCAGACAGAACATCAGCCCAGATGGACCCAGATCTTCCTCCTAACTCTGAGAATCTCTAGTTCTTGAACAGCAAAATAACACTGAAGTGAAGACACAGCAGATTCCCCAAATGCAAGAAATGGTAACAAGAACTGAAGAGAAGTGATCTAGCTAGTTATGGTGGTGCGTGCCTATAATCCCAGTACTGGGGGGGGGGGGGGCTGAGACAGGAGAATCACAGGTTTGAGACCAGCCTCAGCAACTTAGTGAGGCCTCCAGCAACTTGGTGAAACCCTGGTTCAAAATATAAATAGATAGATAGATAGATAGATAGATAGATAGATAGATAGATAAAATAGGGGTGGGGTATAGCTCAAAAATAGGACATCCCTGGATTCCACTGCCAGTAACACACACACGCACACACACACACACACACACACACACACACACACACACACGTGATTTGCAACATAAATGATTTTCTTTTTCCTTAAAGAAAAAGAAGAGAAAACAGAAACAAGAGGAAGAAAACATATATTTGATAAAACATTTTTCACCACCAAAAGTTCTGTTTTAGGTATTCTTCTTGCATGTTTTCGTGCTGAAACCTATTTGCAAATTATTTCCTCACTTTTTTTCCCCCATGAAATGCACCCTCGATTATATGACAAGAAATTATATGGTGCTAATAATTTATTTAAAACCAGATCCATGTCTCACATTCATTCAGTGTTGTGAAATCAAGTAGATGCAGAAGGGGGATTTTTTTTTCCTCTGAACTTTCTGACCACCTCTATTGTGCGAGAGAGTGTAATAGCAGGTATCGAGGGTGCCAATTATGTAGTGATGTACAAACCCGCTGGAGAAAAATCTATATGATATTTTAATGCTAGTCAAACAGAACGATGAAGTTTAAATTAGCTTGAAGCTACTAAAAATTCTAACTATGGCTCTGCCTTCATTGTATGTGAGGGTGAAAAATAGCTGTATGGAAAAATATATGTCTATCTTCTCTGCGCACAGGCTGCCTGCTGATGCTTCTCTAGCGATGTGCAACGTTTCATCTTTGTTTGCTTGTTGCTTCACTTTTCCCTCTCCCCTTTCACTTATTTCCTTCTCACTCACTTTTTTCTTGCTGGCCACCTCTCCTCCTTTCTTTCAGTCAATCATTTTATCCTTCACCCTCTTTTATATGAATTCATCAATCAGCTCTGTCAACTCATAGAATCAGAGGATGCCAGAACTCAGAGGGCTCTGGCTAAAAAGATAAAACAGGCTGAGGGGAAAAAGTTAATCAAGTTTGACCTCTTCATGGTTCAGATACTAGGTGGGAGGGCGAGAGGGGAGAAGAGTAGAGGGCTTGAGAGAGGCCACAGCTTGTTCAAGGCCACCTGACAATTTCTTAAGGGAATAGTTTCCTTGGGAAGTGGATCACAGAGAACAGGAATTCAGATTAGAATATAAAACCAGAATCCTCACCTGCATAGACTCTGCCCACTATTACAAAAATGAAGGCATAATATTCACATTTCCAAAAGATATTTTTTCTTTTTTGAAAAAAAAAAAAAGGTGTCAGAACACCTCCAAAGCCGGGTGTGGTGGTGCATGCTTGTAATCCCAGCATTTGGGAGGCTGAGACTGGAGGATCCGGGTTCGCGGCCAGCCTCAGCTACCTAGTGAGGCACTCCACAACTTAGTGAGACCCTGTTTCAAAATAAAGAATAAAAAATAGGGCTGGAGGTGTAGCTCAAAGGTAGAATGCCCCTGAGTTCAATCCCCAGTTCTGCAAAAAAAAAAAAAAAAAAAAAAAAAGAACACCTCCAGTCCTCTTGCAGCTGAATTAGAAGATGAGGTAGGGCTGGGCATGGTGGTAATCTTAGTCTTGGGAGGCTGAAACAGAAAGACTACAGGTTTGAGGTAAGCCTCAGCAACTTAGTGAGACCCTGTTTCAAAATAAAAAACTAAACAGGGCTGGGGGTGTAGCTCAGGGATACAATACCCCTGGGTTCAATCTCTAGCTTATTTTTTTTAAAAAGATGAGGTAAGTAGAGGTAGGTAGAATTGGTAAGGAACGTCTTTGTTATACAGACAAGGAAATGGGGTGGGGAGGGGAATGAAACTATTTCTTCTATAGTCTGGATCTGCAATATCCCTTAAAGGCCATGTACTAAAGGCTTAATCCCCAGTGGCTCCACTGGGAGGAGGTGAAAGCTTTAAGATAGGAGCCCAGTAGGAGGACTTTAGGTCACCAAGGGAGTCCTTTGAATAAAATAGTGGGACCCCTGCCCCTTCCCCCTCCTCTCTTTTGCTTCCTGGTCATGAGAAGATGATCAGTTCCTCTTTGCCACTCACTCCTGCCATGATGTTCTGTGCCACCAAAAGCCTAAAGCAAGGGGGCCAACCAATCGTGGACTGAAACCTCTAAAACTGGCCCAAATTAACCCTTTTTCTTTATAAGTCAATTATTGCTAGTATTTATTATAGTGGCAGAAAACTGACTAATTTAGCTTCCTATAGGTCAGGCAAGATCACATGTTATTTAATCTTCAGGGATCCCTACTATTAAGTATTTATGTCATTGTTCTGCAGACCAGGAGCCTGAGGTTCAGAAAACTTAACTTGTCACCAGCTAGAGAGTAACTGAGCTGAAATCATGTATTGTCCAAAGCCCATGTTCTCTATGAGATGTGACCAGGTCTTTAGGGATCCTGGGTGTCACAGCAGCCTGCCAGAGGAGTCAGGGCTAGAGCAATGGTCCTTTTCTAAGGCACTCCCAGAGCTTTTCAGGAAATAAGCCAGAGGGTCACTATGACCTCACCAAGGGACCACACAGTTAGCATGGATTCATTTTAGATACTGATGCTGATGGTCCTGAGGATGGAGCAGAAGGCAGGGGTAGAAAATCTCAAGTTACACTGTTAAACTTGGGGAGTTATACATAGTCCACTTTGAAAAAAGTATAAGAATTAGCATTAGAAGACTAAGTTACTGGATAGTAGGGTTGTAGGTGATTTCTTCATTTTTTTTTCCATCAAAAAGAGCTGCTTTGGTTTCATCATAATCAAGTACTATAGAAAATTTCATATAAAATATTAAAAATCATTGAGAATGTGACCATAAAGTGATAATCACTAATAATGGTTGAATTACATATATTTCCAGAGTGTTTTAGGGAACCAGGAAACATCTGCTTTGTGTTTTCCTATAGTTTCCATTTTTCTGAGACCGGAGGATCCGGGTTCGCAGCCAGCCTCAGCTACTTAGTGAGGCACTCCGCAACTTAGTGAGACTCGGTTTCAAAATAAAGAATAAAAAATAGGGCTGGGGGTGTAGCTCGGAGGTAGAATGCTCCTGAGTTCAATCCCCAGTACCGCAAAAAAATAAAGAAAGAAAAAAATAGGACTGGGGGTGTAACTGGGAGGTAGAATGCCCCTGGGTTCAACCCCCAGTACCACAAAAAATAAATAAATAAAATATAAAATAAAACGGGTGTGGTGGCGCATGCTTGTAATCCCAGCATTTGGGAGGCTGAGACCAGAGGATCCGGGTTCGCGGCCAGCCTCAGCTACCTAGTGAGGCACTCCGCAACTTAGTGAGACTCGGTTTCAAAATAAAGAATAAAAAATAGGGCTGGGGGTGTAGCTTGGAGGTAGAATGCCCCTGAGTTCAATCCCCAGTACCGCAAAAAAAAAAAAGAATCCTGAGCAGGTGAAACATGATCTAATTAATAAATGAGAAATACTCCTGTAGCAGGCAATATGCTCAAAATTTAGTCCTTGGACCCATAGCATCAGGGACGTGCTAGCTACGTAGGTTCTTGGGCTCCACCCCAGACTTCCTGGACCCAACACTCTGAGAGTGGGGACATAGAAAGCTAGTTTTTAACAAGCTGTCCGTCTAGTGACTCTGATGCATGCTGGAGCTGGAAACTCTCTGCTAATTCCTCCAGCAGGACTGAGAGTACATGTCTTGATGAGAGGGAGAAGGTAGCAAAAGCAAATGATCCAGCAGTTCTGGAAGTGAGATATGATGACTGGACTTGGCTGGGAATCAGAGCTCCCAGGAAGGATGAAGAAGAATGACTGCCATGAACTCAGTCCTGTTCAGATTTGGCCTAACTACTGGCCCCATGCCCTGAAGTAGCACCCACAATCGGCACTTATATTTTGTATATTGTCATAGTAAGACTTATGAATCTATTTCTTTTTTTTTCCATCAGTGCAAATCTTTCTCAGAAAAAGGCATGTTTTTAATAAGTTCACTTTAAAATTGGATTTGCCTATTAATTCCTAAATTGAAACACTTGCCTTCTTGTGGACAGTAATAGAAATAAAAAATGTAAAAACCTTCCCAGCTTGTCATTCAATAATATTTTTATGTGTGCATGCTCTTTATTTTTTTTTCAATCTTGTAAACATGGAAGTGTGTGAGACTCGGTTTTGAGTCCTTCATCAGCTCTGATATGGGGCGCCCTGATTTTACATTGGAAATTACTTCCCAGGAACCCCCACCGCCCTCCGAGTTGAAAGATGACATTGTTCACCACAACAATTCCCTCGGGATTCGCCCACGTCGTGCCTGCCAAGCCCCAGT
>PVLC010042107.1:0-13050 GCA_004027655.1 Graphiurus murinus
AAAAAAAAAAAAAGTTCAACTTTAATTCAGTATTTCCAAAACTTCTTTGACCAAACAAAGGCTCCTTATACCAAACAAGTCATCAATAACAACAAGTAGCATTTGTGAAATGTATTCTGGGAGACACTACTCCAATTTGTCCTAGCAAGTAAACAATTATAAGCAAGGTACAATTTATGTTAGTAATTAAACAATTTCCAGATTTATGCTTACTAGACTTACACATGAATAACACCTAATAATTCCCAAGTACTTTCACTTATATATGTTTATTTGATTCACAACCTAAAATAGTATCTATCACATAATAAAGCCAATAAATATTTATTAAATGAAAAAATAAATACAATCCTCACAACCACCACATGAGGACACTAGATTAAGATTCATTATTATCTCTATTTATAGATGAGAATAATGAGGTTCAGAAATGTCAACTGACTTCCCAAAAGTCAAAACCAGAAACTATTAAACTAAGACTTAACCACAAGTCTTCTAGCTTTAAAATCCCATTAGACTGATATAATATTATGTCTCAACACATTTTTTCAAGGATGTCATGACTATTTTAAACACAAAATACCATAACATTAAACATCATAGTAAAGCACTAGTAAGAGTCTTAAAACAATGAGTTCCTGGCTATCAAGGAAACATTAGACAGGCTTAAGTAAAAAAAAAAAGGAAAATATACAAAATTTCAAAGTCTGATACACGTAATTTACCATAACTGACTAAATATTAACAGCAAGAGACCACAACAGTAATGAAGAAAAAAAGAACTGAATTTCAATCCATCAAAGCAGTTGGTATTCTGAAAATTATGTATCACAAAAATACATGTATATACACATGCACAAACCATACAACAATACATAGAAAACATATTTTTGTACCTTAATGCATCAACCTGGACTTAGCTTTGCTATGAAATTCATTTGTCAATATAAGTTTGTTTTGGTTGGTTATCTATCACCAGCAAAAAACTAAGATGTTAGCATTGGCAGGTTAATTACCATTAGCAGTAAACTAAGAAGTAAGCAATAATCATTCAAACTTTTGAAAAGAATTAATATTTTATAAGTATGAATTTACATAAAATATATAGATTTATATAAAATATTATATAAATAAAATTTCTACCATCTACAATTATATTAAACACAAAGGCCTTTCTACTTTTTAACACTATATGGGAAAAAAATCTACTTTATTTACATTTTGTTTGAATTCTAATTTTGAGAAAACAATAAATCAAATACTCTTCGTCAAGCTGGGCGTGGTGGCACATGCTTGTAATTCCAGTACTTGGGAGGCTGAAACTGGAGGATCCGGGTTCACAGCCAGCCTCAGCTACTTCATGAGGCCCTCTGCAACTTAGTGAGACTCTGTTTCAAAATAAAGAATAAAAAATAGGACTGAGGGTGTAGCTTGGAGGTAGAATGCCCCTAGGTTCTAAGACAGTACAAACTGTCTTAGAAATTTTCTTTCTTTTTTTTTTTTTTTTATTAACTTTCTAAAGTCTGCTCTCAAAGGCTTAAGTTTTAGTACAAAAAGGAATAAAAATTAGAAAATAATCATTTCACATATTCAGCCAAGAAATATCAACAGATGTCAAAACTATATAGGGTAAGAGTCTGATAAGGAATAGTATGCAGTCTCAAAAAAACTAATTTAAACCAAAATACTCGATTACACATATAAATAAAAATATTAATTTCAAAGGGAAAAATCTTAAACAAGAGATCAGAATATGAGATACCACCAATGTGGGACAAATAAAAAACCAAGCTCCACTCGAAAAGAGAACAAAAGAATTTATCAATCTTACTGAGATATGCTGCCCAAAAAGTGGAACATGGATCAAATCATCTTTCCAAAGGGGCTGAAACCAGAGAACTACAATAATATATGCATACCTATGTTCATAGCAGCACAATTTACAACAGCCAAATTATGGAACCAACCTAGGTGTCCATCAACAGATGAATGGATTACAAAATCATGGGATACCCACACAATGGAATTCTCAGCAATAAAGAACAACAAAATTATGTCATTTGCAAGAAAATTGAAGGACCTGGAGAACATTATGTTAAGTGCGATCAGCCAATCACAGAAAGTGAAGGGTCATGTTTTCTCTAATATGTGGAAGTTAGGGAATAATGGAGATACCAGAAGGACTCCAGATAATGGAGAAGAAACCTCAGTGGAGCCAGGGAGGTAGTCTAAGGGAAGAGGGGAGGGGGGAAACTGAGATTCACTGAAGGAATTACAACCATCAGCTACGTGTACATATGTGAAAATACCAAGGTCAACCTCAGTGCTCTGTATGGGGAAAGAGGGAGATGGAGAGCCAGCGGGGGCAGGGGAGCATCAAGTGCTGTGTGCATGTATGTCACTGTCAACATGATTTACATTATGATGGGAGACTATAATGCACCAATAAAACATATAAAAATAAAATGTCTAAAGGAAACATAAAAAAAGAAACATCAGACAATACTGAGGCATACTGTACAAAGTAACTGACTTATAATTCTTATAATTTACCTGATATAAAATTCAAAAAATAGCAAAGGAAATGTTCCAATTTTAAGAACTGAAGAAACATGGCAACCAGATTCTTCTGATAAAAGGCTTCTTTATTTTATTTTTTATTTTTTTCCTGCTGTGCTGGGAATTGAATCCCGGGCCTTTATGAATGCTAGCTATGTAAGTACTTTACCACAGAGATACACCCCTCTGCCCTCCTCTAGCCCTGGTACTAGTTCTTAAAAACAAGAAAAAATTGATAAACTTCAAGAGGCAAAAACAATATTATATATTCCTACTATCTTTGATACTACTTTCATTTTCTTTTCTGTTTGAAACAAATGGCATTTGAACTAACCCTTATTTCTGTGTTTATTGGCTTTCTCGATTTGTAGGTTCCAGTGCAATTGGGAGATTCTAAAATTTACAGGAATTTTCAGGAGTACCTACAAGATTAGGGACCTAAGCACTAAAGGAAGGAAGACGAAAAATATACTATGAAAAACTGGAGCCTACTCTCATATGGGATATCCTCTAGATTCACTTATAAATAGATCTGTAGCCAAGTGAAAGAGTTTTTGCAGAAGATGAATGCTACCACAAAGCAGTGGTTAAGTGGTCATATGTAGCAACAAGTACTGTTATTCTTCCCAGAAAAAAACAAAAACAAAAAAGGGTAAAATCTATACAGCCCAAAATACAGATAGTTTTTAATTTTAGTTTCTTTAATTTCCACAGTGTAATAATTCAGAATGGATCAATTTTCAAAAAATCAATTAGTTATATTTTAAAGCCAGCAATGAAATATCAATAGCTACAAAGAATCTCTTTAATTACTATCAGTTAATACAACAGTTCCTGTGTGGTGGGGGCAGGAAGTACTGGGGACTGAACCCAGAGGCATTCTACCTCCAAACTATACTCTCAGCCCTTTTAAATTTTTTTTATTCTGAAACAGGATCTCACTAAATTACCTGAATTAGCCTCAAGTGTATGATCCTTCTATCTAAAATAGTTCCTTTGATATGATTTCTCTAAACTTTTCAGGTAAGATTCTCGAGTGTGGAGAATGCTGGTTAATAAAAAAATACAGATTCCAAATTTTAAAAAAAAGTTTTCTTAATCTGATTTTAGTAGACAATCTAATGCAAAAAAAAAAAAAACTTGTGCAGAAAAAAGTTATTAACATAGCAGGCCTGAGATTGCTATTCGTAGCAGTCTGCCCACAAAGCTGGCTTTTTGTTGGTGTTTGGTAACTTGGATTTGAGACAGCTCCCATCATTACCTTAATTATCATTAAGGGTGGCTCACTGTGCCTAAAATGTTTGTTCAAATAATGTACTCTATGCTGAACCCTGCTTTTCTTCTGGGCATCTGGAGGGGGCCTATATAACTGACTCTAAGAAAAACCCTGGAAACAGGCTCAGATGAGGTTCTCTGATAGACAGATGGAACCTGATTTCCTCCAGACTTCATGCCATGCGCCTTTTATTCCCACCAATTCTACCCTACACCCTCTTACAGTAATAAAGCACAGCAGTGAATAGGACTGTATGCTGAGCTCTATGAAGTCTTCCTACTAAATCATCAGACCTGGAATGACCGTGGGGATTCTCAACAAAAAAATGTATAAAATTACCTCCTATAGAGGTCCAAGAGTTTTAAGTACACTGTTATATATACAGTAACAACTTGCAAGTGATAGCTTTAAGATGATAAAAGTTTAAAGTCATTCATCACTCACAAAACTGCATTTTGCTCTACTGAAGAAATGACATTCAGTTAAAAGACAAAATAACATTCATTACATTAAATGAACATAATATTCATTCATTAAAACCAAACAAATCTGAATGCAAACTCAAAGAAAACAGTTTGCCGTCCATTAAAAGTCAGGAAGTATTTGAAATCAAGGTATCCTTACCATGTGGTGTGATTGTCTGTACGGGCTTAGCAGGGGACCTCACGTTCCATATGGTCAAGGTGCCATCCGAATGACTGCAAATAAATTGTTTTCCTTCATGATGCCAAGCAACAGAGTGAATAGCCTATAGGAGGATAAAAAATTCCATCTTTCAAATTTATTTAAATATCAAACTATTCATACATCATTCTGTGATTAAGTTTAATTATAAATTATTACATTTTCCAAGGTAATGTCAATATGTTAACTTTACATTTCCATAATTTAGTCATCTTGCATTACAAGTGAAATTTTATTTCATACTCACAATGTTTTAATTCCTTTTAATTATTTTAATCCTTAAACCAGCATAAGGACAATATAGCAATGACATATGTACTACTGACAAGTTCAGGAAAACAAAACATATCCTTATAGTTTTTCAGAATAAATCATATCTAAACATAAATTATTAAGTTATTACAAACAATATCCCACTAGAAAAAAACTAGCTGCAGTGACAATTAGAAAAATATTTAAATTAACTAAAATCCAAAGAAACAACATGAAGTAAGATCAATAAAAACACCTCTTGAGCTTCAAGACAAGACTCTCCATCTCCCAATTTTTAATCTCAGGGATTCTCTCTGACCAGAAAATTTTGTACCACTGAGCCAGTACCATGAAGGAAAACTATCTGGAATATATTTTTATATGACTGAATTATGTTTCCCCTCCATTTTCCCTAATAGTATTATGTTTTTATCTATAAATTTTTTTTAAAAAAATCACTCTCCTAGGTCCCTTTTAAATTATTTCTTTCCAACTCAAGTTGATATACTTTTCAAATTCAACTGATTTTAAAAGCTGCTGTACTAAAATGTCAGAATTGCAGAGTATAGCATAAAAAGTAAGCAACTCCACTCAAGAGTTCTGCTGTGTACAAAGTCAACATTTTCTATCATGTCATCCAATGTCCATGTATTTGTGTTCTTTGTACACTTATAAATATAAGCTAAGTACTACAAAATATTTTAGTACTGCAGATCAGAAGGAAATATTTAAATGACATGTACAGAGAACTGGCCACATTTCTAACTCCAGTATTTAAAACAATGATTTTGACTCAAAGTATCTCTAACAAAATTCTAAATAGAATATTAAAATAGTAACAAACTGATTCTAAATTATACATATGACTCTCAAAGCTCAATTTTAAAATAAGTAATCCCTTAGGAGCCTGCATTTTTATTTCTACAAAGTGAGTAGTACTGAGAAGCTATGAACAAAATTATGTATACAAATATATATTTTTTAATTGATAAGAAAAATACAAGAAACGTCTACAATGCAGTCTGGAACCTATAAATAAAAACATTATACCATATATGTAAATATATCATTTATATGTATAATATACAGAAATACAGAATTAATACTTCTATTTTGCTAAAGAAAATAGTATATTGCTTAAAAGTACATTTCTAGTATGTTTCATACATAATAAGAAGAAAAGAAATAATCAAATATGGAAACATGTTCAGCAAACACTATTATTTTGTTTCTATTATTTATATAATTTTCTAAATGAAAATCAAACTTGATATGTCATCTTTTCCTATTAGTCTCTAATACCAAGCATGTATGTATACTACATGTAGTAATACATGCATATAGAGTGTATGTATAAAACATATACCACATATAAATTATAGAGGATATATGAAACATGCAATTTATACTTTCCCCCTAGTCTTCTTGAGAAAATTAAGTAGTAATTTATATAACCAAAGTAAAAACAGTAAGTTTCACTAATCAAATCTTCCACATGCTCAGAAATCAGAAGCACTGGTAAGTTAAAAGCAAATCCGAGTAATTCAAGGGAGAAGATATGAGATAGAAAAGTAGGAAACATAAATTGGGATTAAGGAATTTTGTGTGTAGATTGGCTTATTTTTTTCCCCTACGGGGATGATAGAAAATTTCCAGGAGATTAAAACGTTACTTGATTTTAAAAAATTGATAAATGTAGATATAGATGAGTACGAAAATACATAGAAAGATAAAAGGAAGAATGAATGGAAAACAGAAGAACAACATAATAAGTAAGAGATATACAAAAGTCATGAAGAAACAAGGTGAATTCAGGGTAAAGAAAAAAAGGGAAGAAAGGAGAAGAGATGATGATAGAACCACAGAGGAACATATATATTCTAAAATCTCTCTAAAAGATACAATGTTGACAAGAAATAGCTATAAAAATGTTTATGAGGTAGCTAATGGATTAAGAGTATGAAATTAGTATTTCCATCTTTGGTAAAATTAAAAATAAAAGCACTCTCTATTGTGATATATTTTTAAAAGGAGTAACATCTAATTACAACACTTTGACAAAAGTGTGTTTGACAAGCGTGCACATTACTGGAGATTGAACCCAGGGGCATTCTACCTCTGAACTACATCTTCAGCCCTATTTTATTTTTTATTTTGAAACAGGATCTAAGTTGCTGAGGGTCTTGCTAAATTGCAGAGACTGGCCTCCAGCCTGTGATCCTCCTATCTTAGGCTCCCAAGTACTGGGATTATAGGAATGCGTCACCATACCCAGCTAGTAGTTTAATGTTTTGTGCTAATCTTATCAAATAAGAGGGCATCATGGAGAGTAATTTTCTGTAAATATAGAGCAGGTTATGTATTTAACTATCAAATTTTACACTAACTTAAAACAATATGGAATGTGAATACATTCTTTACCTACTGGTTTTACAAACTGATCAGTATTATTAGAATCACTTCACAGTAAAAGTTATATATAAATCCCAGTCCAGCCACTCTTACATTACACAAATACTAACTCTTTTTTTTATAAGTCTTCACCAGAAATAATTTCTCTTCTCCTACAAAGACATAATTCTATTCAAAAGCAGCATTGATTTCCAATGCAATACTTATTATTGCTTTAACCTTTAGAAAAATGTCAACAAAATGATGAAAGAAAATTTATAATATAGACTTCAATTTTAAATTGCAATGTTTGTAAATACATGGAAAGGAAATATTAAAAATACTCTAGTTTTTATTATGCTCATGTAATCAAAGTGAATGCTTAGAGCATGAATGGATTATTTCTTTGTTATTACATATAAATAATACAATGAATTGTGAAGTTTCTGCCTAATATTAATAATTTCAATATAAAAGGAAAACAACAATAATACTGTATAACTGAGTAAGGTAAGTACTGAATCATATTTTATAAAATAGTTGATAAAAATTATTATATATTAGACATTAATGATTTATAGCTTTTTTCCCCTCTCTAAAGCAAAAACCAAAGGAAACTTTCTTATTTTTAAAATGTGAACAAATTAATCATTCTTTTAAGTATTTTTTTATATTTGGAGGGAAGAGAGTGAGACAGGAGAGAATGTGTGTTTGGTGTATGTATACAAAATCAGCAGAAAATAAGCTATCTTCAAAGCACCAGTCTAAACATGGAAAGTAAAGACCTTAAAGAAACAGATGCTTCCACTAATATCTACAGTATACAAAGTAATTTCCCTAAAATGGTATTGATTTCAATGTTGTTAGCTACAAACATTATTTCAACATTCTTTTAAAATGGGCTTCTGATGGCCTTGAGATACAAACATACTAACAGAGCTAGCAATGCACAAACTATTTTGAATTTATATTTTGCTAGTAATATTTCTATTGCTTCTCAATCTACTAGGAAAAACCAAAATTAAATAAAAACATAAAAGCCAGTGATAAATAAACCTAGAAATATGACAATGAAAAAACCATTAAATAAATTAGTATTTATTAACCTAAAATAATAATTCTTTTGTTTCTTTTCTGCCACCACTGACTACTACAAAAAGAATACTGGGATTTTAACACTGGTTATAGTCTAAAAAGAATTGACAGAATGTCTATTAAAGAAATCTAACTGTATATGTAGAATATTATATGTAGAAAATTTTTGTGAGATATTAAGAATACTATCCAAGTATACTCATCTAGACATAACCAGAGGAGCATAGCATTTGTCAATTAGAGAAGTACTAACTATAGTTACAAAGCTACAAAAGCTCTAGGGCATAAAGATGTATTTCTGTTCTTTTACTCCCACCCATCTGAATCACCCTTAGAGACCAAATGAACAATTAAAACTGTACCAAGCAGAACTTACATTAGAAATGTTCAGAATCATTATCATAATGACATTTGTACAAATGTAATAAAAATGAATTTGACTAGAGTAATATATTAAGGAATAGAACATAAATACCGGGGAAGAGTTGTGGTAATACTTTGTTAAAATCTTAAATATTTTTCCTCACTAATAAGGGAGTATCTACATATAAGAATTTCTAAAATGTTTAAAATTATACCCCTGGCAAAAACTGCACTGAAAATAAAATACATTTTAACATAAACAAAGAGCAATGATAAAATAACAAAAACTTGTGGAAGTAAAGCCAAAATGAACCAATCAATTTAGAAGCCAGTATTGTTATTTAAAACGTAAGATTTACTCATTATATAAATAAAGATTAATTTTTACTGTTTTCATATCATTAGATTATTAGTCTGTAGTTTTCTTATAGTTTTGTTCCTGGTTTTGGTGTCATAGTAATGTTTGCCTCATAAAATGAACTGGAAGTATGTCCTATCTCTGGGAAGAGCTTTGGTACTATAGGTATAATTGAGTCATATGCACCAGTGAGCCTTCTGAGCCTTGGAGTTTCTTTGTGGAGGTATTTCCATTACAAATTCAATTTCTATAATAATTATATTCAAGTTAAGTATTTATTCTAGAGTGAGCTTTGGTACTTTGAAGGAATTGGCATTTTGCAGGGAAACTCTCCACTTCATCTAAACTGTTGAACAGAATACGTAAAACTCTACGTAGAGTCATATGCTGCTTAGTAAGGAGGTATGTTCTGAGGTATGCATTGATGGACGATTTTATCTATGTGTAAACATAGTACAGTGTATTTACACAAACCAAAACAACTAGGACAGCAGCAAGTTATCCAGTACATGAGTATATTTCCTTACTGGTCTATTACTGAAGAAACTGGAATGATATCTTCTTTCTCATATCTAGTATGGGTAATCTGCACCTTTTATTTTCCTCATCACTTTGACTATATTTTTGTTAATTTGATTGATCTTCACAGAAATCTAATACTTTACTCAATTGTTTTTATTCTTTTTCTGTTATCTATTTTATTGATCTACTTTATTATTTCAGTTCTATTTCATTGATCTAATTATTTCAATTCAAATGGTTACTGTAAGTATATTTTCCTCCTTTTTTTCTTCTTTTTTTAAAGTTTCTTATGATAGAAGCTGAGGCCAATGATTTGAAAACTTTATTTCTAACATAAATTAGGCAAGAGTGGATATTTTAGCAGCATTCCACAGGCCTCAATGTCATATATATACATATATATATATATATATTTTTTTTTTTTTTTTCAGTTCAAAATACTCTAGTTTACCTTGTGTCTTCTTCTTTGACCTGTAGGTTATTTAGAAGTATGTTGTTTGACTTTTCAAGCACTTACATGTTTCCACCTATCTTTTCATAATTGATTTCTAATTTAATTCTATCACAGCAAAAGAACATATTTTAATCTCTAAACTTTACTGAATGGACTTCATGGCACTGAATATTATCTGTCTTGGTGGATGTTCCGTGTATAGTCTGTTGTTGGGTGATTGACTCTGATACCTACTTTGTTGATAATAATATAGCCCTTTGGGTTTTCTAAATTAGTGCTTAAGTTAATGTTTTCATCCATCTGTTTTCCTAACATATCTGTGTTTTAGAAATGGATTTCTTAGACGGTGTATAGTTGAATTCTAAATTTTTATCGAATCTGACAATCCTCTACTTTTAATTGAGGTATTTAAAGCATTAACATGATCACTGATATAGGCAGTTTTAAATCTACTATCTTGCTATTTGTTCACTGTTTCTCTCTTCTGTTCTTTGTTACTTTTTCCTACTGCTTTGCTTTAAATAGTTTAAAAATTTCATTTTATGGCAATCATCAAGAAGTTAAAACAACAAAAATGCTAGTGAGGATGTATGGGATTGCAAATTACTACGGCCTCCATGGAGATTAGTATGGAGATTTCTAAGAAAACTGGGAATGGATCTACCATATAATCCAGCTATACCACTCCTGAGTATCCTTCCAAAGGAACTGAAATATTACAGTAATAACAGCATATCCATGTTTATAGCAGCATAATTCATAACAGCCAAATTATGGAACTAACCTAGGTGTCCATCAACAGATGAATGGATTACACAATTATAGGATATACACACAATGGAATTCTACTCAGCAAAAAAGAAGAACAAAGTTATGCTATTTGCAGAAAAATGGATAGAACTGGAAAACAAGTGAGTCACAGAAGGTGAAGAATCATATGTTTTCTCTCATATGCGGAAGCAAGTTAGGGTATATATCTGGATACAAGAGGGACTTCAGATAACGGAAGAGAAACTCTAGTGGAGCTGGGGACATGGTCTAGGGGAGGGGAGGGAAGGAGGGAGAACGAACAAAAGAAATACTTCCACTAAGATTATGTATATACATGGGAATACCAGTGCCAGTATGTTGAAAGCAAAGAGGGGCATGGGGAAGGGCTAGGTGAAAGCCCACCAAGCGCTGTGTGCATGTACCTCAGTATCACTATGAGCTGCATTACGATGTGAGATGGCAATGTACCAATAAAATTATCTAAAAAAAAAGAAATGCTTACCAAAAACTAAAAAATCATGGCAATACTAATGAATAGGGCAAAATGCAAAATAAGAAAATAAGAGTTGTTTTTTTTTTTTTTTCCCCAGTAACTGGGGATTGAACACAGGGCATTCTACCTCTAAATACACTCTCAGTCCTATTTTATTCTCTTTTTTGAAACAGGGTCTCACTAAGTTGCAGAGGACCTCACTAATACCAAGATTACAAGTGTGTGCCACCACGCCCAGCTCAAGTTTTGAGTTTTGAGGAATTAACAAAAAAAAAAAAAAAAATTTTAAAAAATTCACTTTTTTTCCTCTTTGACTTTACCTGAATTGCTGTATTGCTTTGGTATTTCCTTTAGAATTCATTATACATATCTTTATTTTACCATAGTCTACTTCCACATATTATACCACCTCAAATACAGTCTACTAATCTTGTAATGGTACTGTCTTTTGATTTTTATGCTATTGTTGTCCATATTTTAGTTCTATATATGTCATAATCCCTACCATGCAGTTTTGTTTAGTTTGAACCATAAAAGACCTCTTAAAGAGATTTTTAAAATCAGAAATTTTGTTCTTGCTTTAGTAATAATACATATACTAAAACTGGACCAATACAGAGAAGATTAGCATGGCTCCTGCACAAGGATGACAAGGAAATTCCTGAAACATTCCATATTTTTTAAGATAAATGAAGAGAGAGACCAGTAAAAGAATGGAAATGTGTTGAAGAAGGGAAGTGGGGAAGTGAAAAAGGAGAACTGAGGAAGGAAACAGGTTAAATAATCTTAAATCCATATATAAAGGTAACATTAGCAATCTTATAAACAGGTACAGGAAGGTGGGGAGCAGGGCAGGATGTGGAAAGAAATAGTGCAGTGTGCATGTATGTTTGTATCACTTTGAACCTCATGATGAGGTATAATTACAATACACCAATAAAAGTGTAAAAGAAGAAAAAAACATGACGAATATTTTATATTTACCCACACATTTACTAATTCTGGTGTCTTT
The DNA here is from genome assembly GCA_004027655.1 of Graphiurus murinus. Classification (NCBI taxonomy): domain Eukaryota; kingdom Metazoa; phylum Chordata; class Mammalia; order Rodentia; family Gliridae; genus Graphiurus; species Graphiurus murinus. The sequence goes on from PVLC010042107.1 coordinate 12,231, forward strand.
CATTCCTTTGAATAGATCTATTTTTCTATCTCATATCACTGGCCTTCTGCATGAAGGACTTGTAACAAATCTTGTAGTAAGGTCTACAACTGCTGAATTCTTTTAGTTCATGTCTGTAAAAGTATTTAGTTTTGTTTTTGAAAGGAATTTTTACTGAGTATAAAATTCTAGATTACAATTTTTTTTCACTACTGTTAAGATGTTGTTTTATTATGTTTTGGATTGCATTATTACTAAAGGGAAAAATCTGCTATTATTTTATCTTTGCTTCTCTGTATTTAATATTCCTTCCCATGTTGTTTTTAATCTATTCTCAATAGCTAGATTTAAGCAACTGAAAATTTTACATGTGTGTTCTTTTCTCCTGCCTAGAGTTTACTGAAATTCTAGAATTCTAGAATATCACCAAATAAACATTTGGTCATTATTTCTTAAAATATATTTTCTGTCTACCATCCCTGTCCTAGGATTTAAAATTGACATACTAGTCTCCTTGGAATTGCAGCATAAACCACTGATGTTCTGTTCACTTTTCTATGGTTTTTCATACTGAGTGGTTTCTAATTATGTCAGGTCCATTAATATGTTTTTGTACATTATCATCCTTTTGGTAATCTCATCCAAAGTATTTTTATCTTATTTTACTGTTCTTCTCTAGTGATTTTATGTTTTCTCTGTCTTTTTTCAACATGTTCTCATGCTTTCATCTACTTTCTGGAGTACATAAAGTCTATATAATATTTACTTTAATATCCTTAATACTAATTCTGTCATCCTTGTCATGCCCGAATCTGTTGCTATTTGCATTATCTCCTCTTTA